>VKOC01016555.1:0-15754 GCA_009364415.1 Spea multiplicata
ACCCCCCCCCCCCGCTGCCTGTGTGATAGGTAAACGCAATAAAATATATACCCCAGTGGGCAAACCCGAACAGTTTTGGCCGCATGGGGTGGAACTCTCGCTCTGTCTGATCTCTTCACGCATCAGCCGCTGGCTGGACCCCGCGGGGAGGACAGACGGCTGTCTGGGAGATCACGTGAAACTAGAAGAGGGCACTCGGCCAGTCAATGATTGCCAGCGAGTGGGAGGACAGCGGACCGGACGGTGCGATTACTTCCCGAAAAGTATGGCAAACACCGATGTATGAAATAGCCCCGGGGTAAATGTGTGCGTGTGTACGTCTCGTACGGGTCATGAGATCTGATGTGAGAAAACACCGTGTGAGTTCTCACGCGTGACCAAGACATTAAACGGGTTCGTCCTTTCATTTTCTATTATCTCAGAATGTTGGTTTAAAGAAATACCTTTGAGAAGCCTTTTCGTGGAGCTATGGCAACAGCCAATCTGCGTGGCCCTAGATTATGATCTAGAATGAGGCAGGTGTGGAAAGATTACGGGCCAAAAGCTATTTACGGGTAGACGTAGGGGAATTTAAAAGAAAATGCTGATGTCCTTAATTATATATTTATTTACAGAGGTATTCTCTACAGTAGAGAAAGTGGTTTTACTTTACTGAGAGGGTGGTAGATAAGTGGAACGTCCTCCCAGCAGAAGTGGTAGAGGGTAATACAGTGAGGGGATTTAAACATGCATGGGACAGACATACGGCTCCTGAATCTAAGACGAGACCAACGACTGATTAAGGTTAGACTGACGCCGTTCCGGAGCACTGCGTGGAATCCTCGGAGTTCTGCCAGAAAATCTATGGTGTGAAGCAAATGCTTTGGCCTGAATTCGGAACAGGTGGTGGGGTTTATGAAGTTGCTTCCCAGCAGAGGTGGTAAATTCATGTACCAAACCCCTAACCAGACCACCCACCACCACCACCACCCGACATATAATGTGTGTGGAGAAAGAGGGACGTTAGGGTTCATCTGGTCCTGGGGTGTTAAAAAAAAAAAGCCATGGTCATTAAGGGGTTAATACATTTAGAGGTTTTTTTTTTCTTAATTAAAATGATTTCTTTGGGTTGCGGCTAAAATTACATCATTTAACCAAAACGCCCTAAAACCGCCCGCCGCGTAATCTGCCATCTCATCGGATTTACGTTCAAACAGCATCCGCTGATTAATGAGAACGAGCGCATGTCTGAGACCGCAGTACAAAGCGCCGAGTACACCGACAGCACTCTATAGACCCTTTAAACACAGAACCGGCCGGCAGATCGGCCCCCATTCGGCCCCCGTCTAGTCTTCCCGGTTCTCCCGCTGTAACGACTCAAACCTTAATCAGTCGTTGGCCTCGTCTTAGATTCAGGAGCCGTATGTCTATCCCATGCATGTTTAATTCCCCCTCACTGTATTAACCTCTACCACCTCTGCTGGGAGGCTGTTCCGTTTATCTACCACCCTCTCAGTAGAGTAAAACCACCTACTCCGCTGTAGAGAATGCCTCTATAAATAAATATATAATTAAGGACATCGGCATTTCTTTTAAATTCCATTACGCCTCCCTTATGAATAGTTCTTAAATTGTATAAATTTCTGCCCCATATTTTTTCCACACCTGCTTCTTTCTAGATCATAATCTAGGGCCACATGCTAGGTTTTGGCAGACACAACTACCCCAGGGCACACAATTATTACCCCAGGGCACACAACTACCCCGGGGCTATTTCACATACATTTGACATACTCTTTATGAAGAAATTGCACCGTCCGCTCTGTTGTTCTTCCCCGTACCACTTCTTCTGGGAGGCTGTTCTATTTACCTACCTCACTCAGTAGAGTAAAACTTCCTCACTTCGCGCCCAGTGCTGTCTGTGTTGTATCGGCAGGCAGTCCCGCGGTGACCGCTGCGTCGCTGCTTGGTTGCCATGGCAGCCCCCAAGCCGGTTTTGCCTATTCCTGGATGAGAGTGATGGCTGATTTACTAGTCATGTGACCGAGTCAGGCGGTACGGGGCGGGCCTATGACCTCCCCCGGACAGTTTATATAAGGAGCAGCCGCCGGGCCAGCCCTGTCTATCCCTGATCATTGTTTGGAGGGGTAACAAGTCCCGGGTAAGTGACCCCCTGTTATACCGCTTATACCGATATACAGCTCCCAGGCCCCAGAAGTGTAAGCTCTTCCGAGCCGGGCCCTCCATGTCTGTCTGTCTGTCTGTCTGTCTAGTTTTGTCAGACCCTTTGATTGTAGGGACTGTAAGATGTGCTGCGGGAGTTGGTGCTGTATAAATAAGATATCATATTTTCTTTAAGGTTGGGGGGGGGATTTATTTTTTGGGGTAGAAGCTGCATTGCAGACACTGAACTGGTTTTAAGAAAGGCCCCTGCTTTATCCTTATAATCTGAAAAACCTGCGTTCAAGCAGATATTAGTTGAGATTAACTCTGTCCATGCCGGCCTGGAGCTGAGCTTTGGTGGTGTTTACATTGATTTGTCTCCTTGTGATCAGCCATTGCTTTTTTTTTTGCCACTATTAACCCCCTTTGTGCTCCTTTAACACTTTGTATTTTGCCCCTGAGATTAACCCTTCTTTCCCCATAAGGGGCATTGACATATTTTGTTGCCAGATAAGTAATGTGTCGCTCGTATCTTTGGGTCTGCGCTGTTAAAGTAGGCTTGTTTACTGTATTCCACCTATATGCATGCAGGGGTTGTTTAACCCTTTCCGTCTCAAAGGTCCTAAAGCTGTACGGTGCATTGAAGGCTGGGCCGCTGTTACAACTTGAGGGGGGGGGTGTAATTACTATAAATAGTACCCCTCCGTTTGAAAGGTACGGGAAATTACCCGACACTGGTTAATTGCCAGGCGTATAGTGGGAAGGTGCCATTAATAAAGATGGCGGCCGCAGCCGTGTCACGTGCTGATTGTGGTCTAGTTTACTCCATGCCCTTCCCGGAAGTATGGCATGAAGCCGAGCCCTGCCCTCACTCTGCACCGGAAATAGGGTGGGGGGCAACACCCAGCTGCACTGCGACTCTTAACATGCTCAGGCAGCCCTATTATATGTTAAGTTTATTGCTTGTGATTCATTAACCGTCTGAACGCGTTATGGAAACCGTAGGTTTTAATGCTAATGGAGTTTTGTGGCCCCTGAGGCCCCTCAAAACCTCAGTGCTAAAAACCAAATACATGTCATGGGTATAATAAAGTATTTATTGCCCCAAAGCAGGGGGACGTTTGCTGCCTTTGCTCGACACTCAGGCTTATATCGCTTATTCCTTAGCCTACTTGATACAAAGCCTGGTAAAATCACAAGCTAAGGGGCCATAGTGGGCCGGGGTGGGGGGCTAAAGGCATCCAGCATGAGTGAGGGGCAATTGGAAGGTCCTGTGAACTGATACAGGGCCGACCTCTTGGCCTGCGAATCTCTGAACGTAGCATATTCTCACTGCCTGTCCGGTGGGCTTGTAGCCGCACAGAGCTGATATTATAATATAGCGCCATCATATTCCGTAGCACGGACTGAGTCGGGATTACGCCCCCCCCCCGGATATTCTGGTTTACGCGCCGCCTCGCTCCGCTCCCGAAGAGCAGATAACAGATAAGGGAATATCTTGTGTCTGCGTTTTTGCGGAAGGGAAGACTTTCGCAAGATCGGCGTTTCTTCGGAGCCCTTCGTTGAGGCGGGTCGGTTACCAGCGTGTGACTTGTGTTGAGAAGCACTAGCCGGAGGGGGTCGTATTTTACTTTCAGCCTTGGAATTTGTTTATTGCAGGGGTTCGGCCCCACGTGTTCCGTTTTAATGGCCTCTTCTAGTCCCTTGAGCCCCATCAGTAGGATATTTGCTCGAAGTGATTACTGCTTTTGGGAGCGCACGGATCTTTGAACAGGACCGTCTGACGCTGTTGGAATGTCCCAACCAATGAGCGGAATATTCCACCGTCTCCATAATCCGACCAGCGCCGCTCCAACCGCCGCGTCCTTATAAACATCACCCAGAGAGCTATTACCGGATCCATTCCATACGGCTATGGGCTGATGTCATAGCGCACCTTCCTATGACTTCAGGCATCTAGGTCACAAACCATGTAATCTGCCTTTTTATTGCGTTCCTAATGACTCCGCTCCTGACCTACAAACCTCGGTGAATGCAGAGCTTTGTAATCGGAGCTTTGTAAATGTTCTACGGTTACATTGTTTGCGGGTTAGAGAGCAGCTTTGGTTTCTGTTTGGCCAACAAGCTGTCGCTCATCGGAGTTTGTCTGGTAACAGATCTGGAAAAGGTGTCTCGAGCGTCCGGCCCTGGTGTGTTAGTTTGAGCTGCGATAACTCCTCCAGACTTGTCAGACTAACCGATGACCAGAGTTCATAGTAGAGAATTTTTTTATTTTATATATATATAATATATTATATATTTCTGGTAGATCAGAGCCATTCGGACCATATAGCTAGGATTAGGTGACAACAAAGCCAACCTTTCGATGCCTGAAAAGGCGCATTTGTCCTGAAACCACCCTCCAGAAAAATGAATTCTCTGAGCTTTAAATCGCCTACACGGTGTGGTTATCTTCAGTCCATTCCAGAGCTTTACAGCCCTTGCTGTGAAGACCCTTGTGTGTAAACCATAGCTCTTCTAAGTGGTATAGGTAGGTGCCCTCTTACTTCCTCTGTCCATGGAGTAAAGAAGTTGCCCTTGAATCTATTTGAAATCGTGCCTTGAGGGGGGGTCTGTTTTTCTGGAGTAAACAATCCTTGGATATCTAGATGCTGCTCGTAGATACGCCGGTGTAACGAGACGCTTATGCTCCCTGTTACTGCACCTAGAATGTTTTTTTTGTGTAAGCTATAGAGCGTGTTCTTGAGGAGTTATTCAAGGATTTGCTAAGAATTCCACTTGAGATACTACAGCTGATGTATCTTCAAGAAATCCCCACTTTAATCAAGTATATGATGAAACATCTTAAACTGGCAGTGGAACAATGAACTTCTTCTTGGGTTACACATGCGGCCCTCACCCTCTTTATGAAGTGTTTTTATCTGGGTGAATTTCTAGAAGAATTAATTTTAGGTCCTTTCGCTGTATGAAACTGAAGTCCTTAGTCTTGTGTGTCTTGGCAAAGATATATTAACACAAAGCCCATGGGCTTTTAGAGGGCAGGTGAGTCCAAGCCATCTGCTCACCATGGCCTACTGATCACCTGTTGCCAAAATGGTAGACCTTACAATAGCTATGCCAGGGGAACCTTTAGGTTCCCTTGGGTCCCAATTGTGTCTGATCCCACCACATCTGCAGATCTATAGATAATGTTCAAGGATAGCCTTGATAATTTGATCGTTGACCTTTTGTAGACAAACTGGTTCATCTTTCATCTAAAGCTTGTTGGACTGGAATGTCATAGTTAACACAATGTATCCATTTTGTAACACCTTGTTTTTTTCCTTCCCACAGGGGGAAATATTCATCATGTGGACATCGGTAGCCCTGCTCTGTTTCCTGGCCACCCTGGCCAGCACTCGCAATGTCCCCCACTTTGCCCCTTTATCTCACGAAATGGTTAATTTCATCAACAAGATCAACACCACATGGACGGTAAGATGGGAAACGCGTTCCTTGGCTTATAGGCCCGGTTATTAAACGGAATATGAATAATTGAGGGTTTCTGCATGGGCCGGTGTCTTTAACCCTTTCTCCAGTGAGTCACAGCGTCCCCTTCTGGTCAAGAGTCTGAGAATGTTAATGTTGGGTAGCTTAGGGTCTAACGCCCTTACAGGATGCAGAAAATCCCTGGTATATATATTTGCTGGGAAAGTCACCCAAAATATCGCATGACCGCCAGCAACGGCGGCTCCAGGTCTGCTTATAAAAGGCTTGTTTCGTCAATGACAACCAGCAGTATACAGAGCTGGAAGGGGTGCTATGTTCCGTTATGCTGTGGGGGGGGGGGCTGAGTGTATAAATGTTATGCTGCTCTGGGGCTCATAGAAAAAAGTTATGGACTTTGGCTTTAAGGATACACCTGGCTGCTTTTCGCAGCCTCTTCTGAAGGCATTACGCGCCTCACTTAAACAAGGAATGTACAAGAATCCACTCGGTCATACTCACTCAGAATCTGCCCGGCTGAGTGGCACTTTAAGAATGACCCCTCACACCTGAGAGCGCCTGATCTATAGCTGGTTTATGGATTGGATGAGAGCGGCTGCCCGTGATAGCCACTGGGGTCACGACTGGGATGATGAGGGCTCTTGGCTCATTACTTGAGGCTGAAGCAAGTCTTCAAAAAAATCAATGACTATTCTATAAACCAAACGGCCCCATCTAATGGTATCTACAGGTTAAATGAAGCCGTGTCCATCAACAAATCCACCTTACGTTTATACCGTGGGAGCAGTCATTTGAACTTGCTGTTCTCTGTATCTGTGATTATTCCTCCCCATTGCCAAGTCTTTGAACACAACCTTCACTGATGGATCACGGGAAAGACCCAGATCCTCGGGAACCTTTTCAAGCTTCTAGTATCTAAGGAGGCTTTTTCCATGTGACTTTAGAGAATTTGCAGGCATTGAGCTGTTGAGTTCCGCTCATGGTTCTATTGTTATGGTTGAGAAGGCGTATTCTTGATGGTATTACCTGTAGCAATCTGGTGCTCTAGGTGGAGTCACCTTTAGAGTCCCCAAAAGCTAACGTTTCTTTGTTGCCCAAGGCAATTCAATAAGCCACTTAAAAGTTAAATAAATCTGCCCCAACTTTTGCCCTTTAAGGACTTTAACAGAAACTCACCCATTTAACTTCTTTCTTCCAGGCCGGGCATAACTTTATTAATGGAGATGTGAGCTACGTGAAGAAACTCTGCGGAACTTTTTTGGGAGGTCCCAAGCTCAAAATGAGGTAGGATATGTGACATCACACCTGCTGACTTCATGTCTGATCGGTGGAATTCTATTAGTTCTGGCATTTTTTTTGTGAGGAGGGATAAGCGATGGGGTTTCAGACCAAGAAATCAAATGTTAGATCTGTCGCCTTTTGCCAGATATCTCTGCTTCTCTGGGGCAAGATATTACCCCCCACCTTTTAGCAATAGTACATTCATACTACCAGTTCTCCTTTAAGTTGGCGGGAAGGCCCTGGTTGGACCTTTGGCCAAACTAAAAGTTGGTGCTTTGTGAATAAAGCCGTTTATCCACCTGGTCCTTTTTGATTGTATGGAATGGTCAGTTGGGTTGAACTTACAGATAGACCTTTAGCATTTTTTTATATCTTCTTAAAACAAGTTGTTGGTTCTAAGGACTTGGAGTTTGAAGACCTTTGCAGTTTGTAAATCCTATTCGCTTCTGAAAGGTACTCCTTTGCTGGAATGATGAAGCTGCCAGAAAACTTTGACTCCCGTGAAGCTTGGCCAAACTGTCCGACGATCAAGGAAATCCGAGATCAAGGCTCTTGTGGGTCCTGCTGGGTACGTGCGTGTTTCTCAATCGCTTCATTAATGAATTTAATCGGGAACGTGGCATCTAAATAAATGCTCCTGCTTTCAGGCGTTTGGGGCGGTGGAAGCCATTTCTGACCGCGCCTGTGTCCACTCCGGTGGAAAAGTAAATATTGAGGTGTCGGCAGAAGACCTCCTATCCTGCTGTGGCTCAGAGTGCGGAATGGGGTAAGAAAAGGTTTTATTGGTAATACTATGGACTATGTGCCATTGGATTAGAGGAGCAGCTATAGGTTTATATTGTGATGTATAATGGTTTATAATCCTGGCTTCTATCTTTATTTAGAAAGCATTAACCCCCTAGTAAGACTGCCTTGCAGATTATAAGTCTGACATTAACCTGGGAACTCAATAGGGTCAAATACATGGGGGCTGAAGCAGAAGTGTATTTTAAGCAGTTTGTATACAGTGCGGCTGCGTTTACATTTTGACGTTGGAAACGTTTCTTCCTTAGATGTAATGGGGGATACCCCAGCGGTGCGTGGCAGTACTGGACCGAAGATGGCCTTGTTTCTGGGGGCTTGTATGACTCCCATGTAGGTAGGTAAAACCAACGCGCTGTGATATGCCACGCGGCAATTCCCCACCCCGCTGTTACATGGGATCACGCATGGGAACATTGTTTAGCGAGTACATGTGGACTACTCAGCTAGTCCAGAAAGGTTATACACTTAATCATCACTTGGTCTTGCCTTCAAGGACCGTATGCCTATCCCGTGCACCTCTAAATCCCCACACTGAATTAACCTCGACCACTTCTGCTGGGAGGCTGTGCCACTCTACCACCCTCCCAGTAAAGTGAAATCCTTACATGTCTGTTTCCATTCTTGCTCTTTGACAGGCTGCAGGCCTTACTCTATCCCTCCCTGCGAGCATCATGTCAATGGCTCCCGTCCTGCCTGCAAAGGAGAGGAGGGGGAGACTCCAAAATGTGTGCGGAAGTGTGAAGACGGTTACTCTCCATCCTACAAGAGCGACAAGCACTTCGGTGAGTGATTGTATTTGAAGCCCTGTTGACTGCCAGCCCCCCTGCCCTATGTCGGATAATGCCTATGACCCTATCTGTAACTGGAAGTAGCAGTAATGAAGTCCAACTGGAGGACCTCTATGGTCAGACTGTCCCAGACCCCCTCAAGGGTTACATTATGACCGCTATCCATAGTCTGAATAAGCCCTCCTTTCTCACCGTGTAACACTTCTGTCATGGTGTTAACCAGATGTGGTAAATCGACTTGCCTTGCAGGTGTCGACTCCTACAGCGTCCCAAGCAGTGAGAAAGAGATCATGGCAGAGATCTACAAGAATGGGCCTGTAGAAGGAGCGTTCCTGGTCTACGCGGACTTCCCGCTGTACAAATCAGGTGAGTTTCAACTCCACTTCTTGTCTCAAGCAAAACGTGTTCATTTATTTTATTCTAAGGCTCTATGGCTACTATCTGTAATATAAAAGTGGTTTCTCCTCCTTTCCCACTCATTTCCTTACCTTCTCCCAGGTGTATACCGCCACGTGACAGGAGAGGAGCTCGGTGGACATGCTATTAAGATCCTGGGCTGGGGTGTAGAGGACGGCACCCCCTACTGGCTGTGTGCAAACTCCTGGAACACAGATTGGGGTGCCAATGGTACGTATCGATCGCGACTCTCCATATTCCTAGGCAAACTGATGCAGGAGAAATTGGGGAGTCATTGAATATTCTAGCCCCTGTTTCTAATGAAGATCTAATAGAATACCTTGGTGAAACAGGATCGTTGTGACAGCATTAGTCTCCTTTTTTTTTCTCCCATACGGGGAAGTTTGTCCTAGTGTGACTTTGCTTTCTTCTAACCCCCCCCCCGGAGATCTCTTATCTGTACTTAATGCTGTCTTGCAGGCTTCTTCAAGATACTTCGTGGGGAAGACCACTGTGGAATAGAGTCTGAAGTCGTTGCTGGAGTTCCCAAAAACTAAACCACTCGGGCTGGTCTTAAATTTTCCTGGCTGGCTTTAATTTTTTGTTATTTTTTTCAAGAAAACGTACATTATAGAATATGGTTTTAATTGATGGATTATTTTATCGCTCAATCAGATAATTAGGTTATATATAATTTTTTGCCTGGGGTAGGTTGACATCTACAGCTGGGGTCGGTTAACAACCGTGCTCAACAAGGGATTGGGGGGGATGTCTGCTTATGAGTGTAGCTGGGGCTGGATAATGTTCCATAGGCACCCCTAGGTGCCAATACTGAAGGCAGGCAAAGACTGTAGCTTCACCCAGTTCATGCCCTACCAATGTTTGCCCCAGTCTAGAGTGCCTTATTGGAAATTAACCCCCCTGAGGCAGATAAACAGGGAATGCTCTGAAAAATAGCGCAAGGACTCCATTTCTTCGAGCATCCGGCCCTTTCTTGCAAAGCCACGTTAAAAAGTTCAGGGATATCGTGTGATCGCAGTCTTAAATTGATTTTTTTAAGTGCTTTTATTGTAATAAAACATTTTACGTTTGTTTTTCTCCAATGAGAAATTAAAAAGCTGCTTTAAGAATTTTTTTATGTACATTGGATTTTGGGTTTGACGGCCAGGTCCCGTCTAGCTTTTTATCTGAAATATTCTGCACAAATCTCACGTGGACTGTGGAACCTACTAAACCTGGATGTTGTACAGGCCGGCTTTTATCCTTAAACTTAAAGAGAGGCTACTGGTCTTAATGCAGACATTTAAATCCAGGTTCTGAAGGCTTGTAGCTTCTATTATGTTGTAGATAATGGTACATAACGGCTGCCACATCTGTATGTTCATGGTTTGCATGTGATCACCAATTTCGTTTTGGATGGTGTCTTAGGTATTTTTATCAATTTGGAATGTTGAAATGTCTTATTTGCCAATAAAATGCCTCGTCTTCCTGTATCGTTTTTCATTTTTGTTTGCGTTATATGCACACCTGCGGTTCTTTATCATGGAAATTAACCCAGCCACAGAAAATATACACATAAATACACATAGCATAGCAGCTCGTCTGATTGTATCTGGGATAGAAGACACTTGGCCCTCGGCAGTTTTTGAGACAATCTTGTAGACCGTGATGATTATGGTGGAAATGTTACCTCTTCTGGTACGGCTTTCAGTCACATGTGATGTCACTTCTGACATCACCTATTCTTTTACACCAGCGTCTCAGAGGACTCCTGCAGAGAGCCCTGTGCTCGCAGTTTGGAGCTCCATGATCGCTCTGCCCAAAGGACCGCAGCATTCCCTCACAACGTGTGATCAGTCAGTGAGATACTGTCAGGAGACCCGCATCCGTCAATTTCAGTATGATGAATTTTTCCTCCTTAGATGTTGTCGTGATTAACTCATATAACGTAGTGGATGCATGGAAGGGTAACCCAGCAGAGGTGGTTAGTTTCTTTGTTTGAGCATTCCATGAGTTAATCTGAGGTGGATTTAATGTGTTTCTTTGTGCATGCCCTCTGTATCTGTTCTGGCTAGAGGTGTCATCTTCCCAAAGGACCCCTGTGGTGATTCATGGCCTAACAGATAAGGACCCTGAGTTATAGGAATTCCATTCCTATCTTAAGTGGAGGGGTTTCCATCACCTTTACCCCACCATAACTTATTGGCACATCAAAGATGGGACCCGATTCTTGGGGATGGTGTCATATAATCAGTCATGTGGTCAGAGGGGCGTTTGCTTGCAAAAGTCTGATTTAGGGACAATGCAGCGACCAAAAGCAGAACTCCATGATATACTCTGATCGGAACAACATCGTAAGAACCATCTGGACTTAAGGAGTTCCCACAGGCCTACTTATTGGAGAAACTCGTGAGTGAGGGTCCTGTGTTTAAGTCCCTTTGTTTTTAAGAACTGTTTGCCGTTTTATTTTTATTTTGTATGTCTTGTTTTTTGTAATTCTGGCACTGTGTAATCTTTGTATTTTTGTTATTAAAATATTCATAACCTAAATCTGTCTTTGGGCTCTAGTATCGATATCCACAAACCCTAAGAGAGGATAACACGTTACCGTATTGTTATTACGTTCTATAGGATATATATATATATGTTGTTTGCCCGGGGTGGGTTGATATATATATAGAGATAAAGGTTCTAATTCGGATTTCTCACGAATCCGGTATCAAAATCGTGAGTGGTGGCAGACTACCTGGGGGGATACAGGCAGGATTTGGGGGTTAATTTGGTGTAACTTATGCCTTGTTAAGGGGTCAAGTTAGTAAATCCAGAGGCCTGGTGCTATTAACCCCTTCATGCCCACGCCCTCCACACAGTCACGGCTTGGCAAGTAGTCCTGACCGTGACAAACTTGGTGGCAGCTAGGTGGGATATCTAGAGTTTTTTAGTGCTATTTGTATTGCCCGGTTTGGTGATTTTAGTACTAGAAGAAATTACATGGGTTTTGTGTAATTTCCCAAAGACATTACTCAGTGCCTAATTACAGACATACAGTGCAAAACAGTTCGTTCCTCTCCCTTTTATTTTTCTCTACCATACTGCATTATGGAGGCATATCGACGACAGCCAAAAGAATCTCTGGAGCTGGTTTGTCAAGAAAGGAATATACAAATTTTTGGCAAAAGCAAAGAGCAGCTGATTTTGGATCTCCTGGAACATGATAAACTCTGTGCAGAGCAGGCCATTGGAGCAGATGTGATTTTGGAAGAGCCTGTGGATCAAGGATGTTTTCCTGATAAAGTTAACGCCTTGAGTGTAATGGACTCTGAGTTACAAATGGCACTAAAAGATCTGGGGAGCGTGGATCCTCAGCTAAAGTTCAACCTGATTCTGCAGTACAAGGAGAGAGAAAGAGAGAGGGAGGCTGCGGAAAGAGAGAGAGAGAGGGAGGCTGCTGAGAGAGCTGCGGAGCGGGCTGAACGAGAAGCTGAGCGGAGGTATCAGCTGGAACTTCTACGATTAAAGCAATATAGTCCGTCTCCCCAAAGCATTGTTAACGGGGATGGATATGCTAACCGACCTCGCCTGGAACACTTTCCAATGCTGGAAAAGGACACTGACTTGGATGTGTTTTTGAGAGGATTTGAGAAAGTATGCCGGCAGTACCAGCTGCCCAAGGAAGAGTGGGGAAAGTATTTAACCCCACGTCTGAAGGGGAAAGCCCTGGATGTGTTTGCTTCCTTACCAATGGAAGTTGATCAGGACTATGAGGCCATAAAATCTGCCTTGTTAAAAAGTTTTAACCTCACCCCTGAATTCTACAGGAAAAAGTTTCGAGAGATGCAGCAAGCTACATCGGACAGTTGTACCGAATATGCGGGACAGCTTCGGACTGTTTTCCGGCAATGGACTGCAGGGCTACAAGTTACTACATATGAGGCCCTGGAGGATCTGATGATTCTGGAGCAGTTCCTGAGGACACGAAGTCCGGAGGCCCGAGAGTGGATTCTGGACAGAAAACCTAAGACCACGGCAGAGGCGGCAGATCTGGCTAACGATTATGCCAACAACCGTACTCCAACAACCAAGAGGGTACAAGCCTCACCAGGACCATCTACTTGGAAAAGAGCAGCCTACCAGCCACCAACTCCTAAGCCAGCAGGGAGATTATCACCAACACCTTTTCTAGCCAACAGAGCAGGGGCCACATCGGGCCAGGGGGATACCCGCCGGTGTTATCGGTGTAACCAGATCGGGCACTTGAGTGCCACCTGCCCTTCTAAGAGACCATCTCCACCGACAAATGGAAATGGAGGTACAGCAGTGGGAGCTGCACCTGTTTTATTTGTGGCTAGACCAAAGGAGGCACAAGGAGACAATGTGCAGTGTGTAACAGTTGAGGAACACCCAGCTGTCTTGTTTGTTTCCAGGGTTCAAGGGAATGAAGATGAGAACCTACAAAGAGTGACTGTAGGTGACCGTGTGACTATGGGACTCAGGGATACGGGGGCTGCTTGCACTCTGGTGCGGCCTGAGATGGTAAAATTGGAGGATCATATCCCTGGGAAGACCATGTCCATCCATGGAATTGGCGGGGTGCGCCCTGCAGTGCCAGTGGCACGTGTGTACCTTGATTGGGGTGTGGGCAAGGGTTTGCGGGAGGTGGGGATATCCGAGGATATTCCTGTTAATGTTTTGCTGGGCAAGGATCTGGGTCGACTTGTTTGCCAGTATGCACCAGTTGAGGAAACCTGCAAACCTGGAGGGCTGGTAGAGAGCCCTGTCCAACCTAAGGTACTGTCTGAAACTTTGGGAGTAGTGGGTAGCTGGGAGGGAGCCCAGAAGGTAGAGGTATGCCTGTCTGAACCAGCACCCAGGATCCTGTCTCCTGAAGAGATGGAGGGGGATGTGCACCAAGGGACCAGACCTAGAGAGCCAGGTCTAGGGGAAACGTGTGGTTTGACCTTTGGAGGGGCAGAGTTTCAGGAACAGGGAGTCTGTAGTGGCTCTTCTGGTTCAATGCCCCCTGATACTGAAAAGCATAGTGTGACTATGGCTGATCAGGTAGCCAAGGGATTCAGGGATGCTGGGGATACTTCTGTAAAAGTGCCTTTAGAAGTTGTATGCCCTGAAGGTAGTATCCCTGGAAAACTAAGGGGGACTGGGGATGTGTGCCCAACCGTGTCTACAGCACCTGAGTACTTAGATCTTGGTGCAGGAGAAAGTATGCATGATGTTGGGATGTCTGAGGATACTCATGTTACTGACTTTTCTCAAAGGGTAAACAAGGGATATATAGAAGTTGATGTTTCTGTGTGTCAGCCAAACCCCTGCTTTCATGCTCCAGATGAAATGCTTAATGTAACTCCTAAAGTGCTGGTGGTTAAGAAGCTGGAAGGGGATAGTTTCTCAACTGTGCTTAAGACCCCTAAAGCTGTAAAGTCTGGAGATAAGGAGGAGGGGGAGGAAAATTCACACCTTGTTATACCTTTTGTGTTTTCACTAAGTGGGCAATGTGAGGGGCAGAATATTTCCTCTGTAGCTGTAGTGGCAGCCCAGCAAGATGCTGGGGCAACAGCTATAGAGGATGATATAGTATGGGTTGACGAAAAGACAGCTACATTGACCAGTCAGCAAGAAACCCCTCGCCCTGTGAGTGTAGGTGAAGCCAGAAGCCTGGGATCCATACTGGAAGCCCAGGACAATGGACACCCGTTTGCTGTCTTGCTTGGGAATGGGCAGCGGTTAGCAATCCTAAGCAGGGCAGAGAAACAAATGGATGAGGCCTTAAAACTTCAGAGTAAGTTATCGCCAAAGGAAGAGGATTATCCAAGGGTTGGCAAAGAGTGCTCAGCTATGGTGTGTGCTTTGCAGGAGTTACAGCCATGCTGGTATGGTGGTAACTTCACTGTTATAATCTATCACAACCCTCCTCTTCAGGCGGATAGATTAAATGGGAAGTTTAGCAAGTTGCTCAGATGGAGTCCGGGGCTACAGCAGTATAGTTTTACTGGCTGGTGTGACAAGTCAGCTTCTATGAGAATGCTGACAGTTTGTCTTGTCAGGGGGACACTAGAATTTAGGCAGACATAGTAGATCAGCGTGTGCTGACCTCCTCTGTCCACCATCTTAAAGGGGGAGGTGTCGTGATTAACTCATATAACGTAGTGGATGCATGGAAGGGTAACCCAGCAGAGGTGGTTAGTTTCTTTGTTTGAGCATTCCATGAGTTAATCTGAGGTGGATTTAATGTGTTTCTTTGTGCATGCCCTCTGTATCTGTTCTGGCTAGAGGTGTCATCTTCCCAAAGGACCCCTGTGGTGATTCATGGCCTAACAGATAAGGACCCTGAGTTATAGGAATTCCATTCCTATCTTAAGTGGAGGGGTTTCCATCACCTTTACCCCACCATAATTTATTGGCACATCAAAGATGGGACCCAATTCTTGGGGATGGTGTCATATAATCGGTCATGTGGTCAGAGGGGCGTTTGCTTGCAAAAGAGTCTGATTTAGGAACAATGCAGCGACCTCAAAGTAGAACTCCAGGATATACTCTGATCGGAACAACATCGTAAGAACCATCTGGACTTAAGGAGTTCCCACAGGCCTACTTATTGGAGAAACTCGTGAGTGAGGGTCCTGTGTTTAAGTCCTATTGTTTTTAAGAACTGTTTGCCGTTTTATTTTTATTTTGTATGTCTTGTTTTTTGTAATTCTGGCACTGTGTAATCTTTGTCTTTTTGTTATTAAAATATTCAAAATCCAAGTCTGTCTTTGGGCTCTAGTATCGATATCCACAACCCTAAGAGAGGATAACACGTTACCATATTGTTATTAAGTTCTACTGGATATATATATATA
>VKOC01016556.1:0-11671 GCA_009364415.1 Spea multiplicata
TTATTGGTCGCTCGTACGGACATTTAACCCGGCACAGACTAACTAATTGAACAGGGAGGGAGACCAGTGGCATTGGCAGGGTAAGTTGCAGCATTGGGGTTTTAAAACTTACCCTGCAGATGCCACTGGTCTCCCTCCCTGTTCAATTAGTTAAAGACCAGTGGCATCTGCAGGGCAAGTTGCAGCATTGGGGTTTTAAAACCTCAATGCTGCAACTTACCCTGCCGATGCCACTGGTCTCCCTCCCTGTTCAATTAGTTAAATGTCCGTACGAGCGACTTTATTGTTCGCTCGTACGGACATTTAATTAATTGAACAGGGAGGGAGACCAGTGGGATGTGCCGGGTAAGTTGCAGCATTAGGGGTTTTAAAAGTCTGCACAAGCGACCAACAGAGTCGCTCGTGCAGACTTTTAAAACCCCAATGCTGCAACTTACCCGGCACATCCCACTGGTCTCCCTGTTCTATCAGTTAAATGTCCGTACGAACGACTTTACTGGTCGTTCGTACGGACATTTAACTGATAGAACAGGGAGACCAGTGGGATCGGCAGGGTTAAGTTACAGCACCAGTAGCCTAAATGTCTGTACGAGCGACCAACAGAGTCGCTCGTGCAGACTTTTAAAATCCCAATGCTGCAACTTACCCAGCAGATCCCACTGGTCTCCCTGTTCTATCAGTTAATAAATGATAGAACAGGGAGACCAGCGGGATCTGCCGGACAATTACGGCACCAGGAGTTTAACAGTCTGTACGAGCGACCCTATTGGTCGCCAGCAGGGGGCTCGTCTGCCATCAACCAATGGCAGATGAGCCCCCTGCTGACGATCAATAGAGTTGCTCATACGGACATTTAAACTCCTGGCGCCAGAGCGGCTTTAACCCCGTATTAACCCCTTAACCGGGGAAAACGAAGAAAACCCGAACACGAAGAATGTCCGCGAATATTCGCCCGAAGAGAAGACAGGACCGGGCGAATATTCGCGGAATACGAAGTTGTTTTTTTTTGCCGAACACGAGCACGAAGACGAACACGAAGAGCCCCCTGGTGGCCAAGTCTAATAAAAACCCTCTTTCCTGCAGGCTTTTAGGGACTGAAACAAAAAATCCCATCAAAAGCATTCTCTGCCTCTAGAGAAATAGCTAACAAGACCTTACTTTCTTGTTCACCAGAGAAAGAGGACACTCATTTTCAAAACTTTTCTTATTTTAGAATAGGAATGATATTTTGCCTTCCGCATTTCTGGAGGGCAATTACCATTGATACTGATTTTATTAAAAGTAATAGTTAAGGGTTTAATATTGTTATTTTTTTGAAACTTTATAGAATAAGAAACTGCTTGTTTTAACTCCCGGTCTTAAGGATGTTCAATGTGTTTAGATATCTCTTAATTTGTACTGGTTGTGCTGTAGAAATTATATTATATAAAGAATTGTAATATTTATTATAGACCAAACTTATCTCTTTAGTGCCCTTTCTCCAATATTTTAGTTATAAAGTTGCATATTTCTTTTTTTAATTGAGTAGTTAGCAAATTCCAATTTCGTCTTAATCTTTCTAGATTTCTATCCATACTCTCCATTTCAAGGTTATTTGATTTTGTATGATCTTGATTTTATCGTCTTTAGTTGAGATATTTTCTTTTCTTTATCTAATTCAAAAAAGGATATATATCTGGGCCTCTGTTGTTGTTTGTTATGACACATAACTTTTTAAGAAATGCTCCCTGATAACACACTTGCAAGCACAACAAAGACTAGAAGTAGAACAATCCCCTATTCTCTTAAAACTAATACTGTTGGGAATCTTTGGTGGCAATTTAGAGGTCTGTGCTGGAGACTATTTTGCTCCCTCCCACATGGTATTACCTTGGGGGAGAGGACATCAGCGAAAGCGAAATTGTTTTTCCCTCGCTTGAACAACGTGTCCAGTGGAGTCCTCACCCCGATTCTCCAATCGGGGGAAAGGACGTCACCAAAAGCATTGAAGGATCAGGAGGAGGAGGATGTCACCGGAAGTGCAGCCATATGGCCCCAAGTTCAAGTAAAGGCAAAATTATGGTGCTTTTATATAGTCCTAAGAAAGCCTGCTGCCTGATCCCCAAGACACAAAGAAAAAATTACTAGCACTGGCTTTGTGCCAGTAAAATCTCTAAGAGTGCGAGTGTAAGGCACCTACCTTAATCGGTTCCCGGCCGTCCTCTTCTCCTCCCCGGCAGAATCGCCGGCACCGCACGTTGGAATTTGAAGCAGCCGCTCGCGCACACGGCCGCTTCATGAATATTTATGAAGCTGACCGCCGGCTGGATTCCGCTGCGTCGCTATGGCGACGCAGGACGCGATCACGTCCCGGACGTCGGGGAACGCCCCCCCGGGCTATTTAAACCTCGAGCACAGTATTCTCAGTGCTCAGTTATACTGGTCCTGTCCGTATTTCGTGAGCTTCCCCGTTGCATATATATATATATTATATTTGTCTTGTTCCTGTTCTCCCGGTATCGACCCTGGTCTGCTAAACGGCTTCCTGTGTTTCTCTGGTTTCCTGACCCTGGCTCTTCCTGCTACTACGTTTACTTCTGGCATCCTGACCCCGGCTATCCATACCGACTACGTGTACCTCTGGCATCCTGACCCCGGCTATCCTTACCGACTACGTGTACCTCTGGCGTCCCGGCCCTGGTCTGCTAAACGGCTTCTCTCTGACCACTCGTGCTTACGGTTACACTACCAAGTGCCCTGTAACCCTCACCAGGCCCCTTGCGTGTGTTCCGTTTCTGAGCAAGTGTGTTCCAGTCCTGCACATCGGATTCCTTCTGGTAAGACATACCTCACAGAATAACTGAGCCCCAACATGGAATCCGCAGGAATTTCGGATGCTCTTGCAGCCATCGCTGGACAGATTACTGCACTGACTCGTTCCTTCCAGGACCTCCAAGCCAGCCATGCGCATATGCAGCACCAGCTCCATGAACTTCAAACGAACCCTCCTGGCCCTGGGGAACCATCTCCTGCTCCCGCTCCGCTTCCACCAATGGAGGGGGCCTTTGCTGCTGCTGCTACTCCTGAACCCAGGGCTATTCTTCCCGAGCGCTTCTCCGGAGACAGAGCCAGTTACCGTACCTTCATGACGTCCTGCCAACTCCTGTTCTCTCTCCAACCCAGAACCTACGCCTCTGATCATGTGAAGGTACGAACCGTGATTTCCTTACTATCAGGGGAACCACAGATCTGGGCTCATCATTTACTACGCACCAACAATCCAGTCCTGAACTCGTGGGCCGAGTTCAGTCACACTATGGACACTTTATTTGATGATCCTTTTCGCGCTACCTCTGCTCAGGCCGCCATACGTGCCTTACGTCAAGGGAAGAGACTGGTGGAGGAATATGTGACCGAATTCCGAAGCTTGGCTATGGAAAGCAAGTGGAACGAACCAGCACTGTTAGATCAGTTCCGTCTGGGCCTGGCCGAGGGATTGAAGGATGAACTGGCTCGTGTAGGCATTCCTGATTCCTTGGAAGACCTCATACACCTGGTCATACAGCTTGACCGCAGGTTTCGGGAAAGACGCCTGGAACGCACAGCTTCAGCCATTCCTACCCCGAGACGCCACTTTCCCCCGACGGTTCATACTGCTCCTACGGTTCCTACCGGTCCTCCTCTCCAGTTTCCAGCGATCATGCCCCCTCCGGAAGAACCTATGCAGATCGGACTGGCACGTGGCCCACTATCGGAAGCCGAGAAGGCCCGTCGTCGGAGGAACAATCTGTGCCTATACTGTGGTGAACCAGGACATCTGATATCTACCTGTCCACGACGCCCTCCCAAGGGTAAGCCCGCACATGATAAAGTTTGCCTAAGTTGCTTCCCTAAAGACGGTTCTCCTCACCTGTACATCTCCTTGTTTTTACAGTGGACCAATAATTCTACCACCGTTTCTGCTATTGTTGACTCTGGAGCCAGCAGTTGCTTCATGGATCGGGACTTTGCCAAGCAACTGCATATACCAACTTTAATTAAACCGGCTCCTATACACATACAAGTGGTCGACGGGTCTCCCCTATCTACTGGACCCGTTACACATGAAACATCACCACTTCATGCTCTATTGGGGAATAATCATACGGAATGCTTGAACTTTGACCTTATTCCGTCACCCATGTTTCCAGTAATTCTTGGCCTACCCTGGCTAAGACTACATAATCCTACAATTGATTGGTCCAAGGGGACCCTCTCCTTCCAATCCCTGTTTTGCCGCAATCATTGTCTGGCAGACCACCCTACACTTCTATTGCTTTCTGATTGTTCGCCTCCTTCTCCTGATCCACGTATTCCTAAACAATATGCAGGGTTCAGTGATGTGTTCGACAAGAAGGGAGCTGACACACTTCCTCCACAAAGGACTTACGACTGTCCCGTTGATCTCCTCCCTGGCGCTCCCATTCCATTCGGCAGGATATTTCCATTATCTGAACCTGAATTACAACACCTTAAGGACTATATCCAAGAAAATATAGCCAAGGGGTTCATTCGACCCTCCACCTCTCCAGCAGGCGCAGGAATCTTTTTTGTAGAAAAGAAAGATGGGAGTCTGCGACCATGTGTAGACTATCGGGAACTAAATAAGATCACCATTAAAAACAGATATCCATTACCTCTCATTCCTGAACTCCTGGATCGACTCAAGACTGCACGGATCTTTTCCAAGATTGACCTCCGAGGGGCTTATAATTTGGTCCGCATACGAAAGGGAGACGAGTGGAAAACCGCCTTCCGAAGTCGATACGGACATTTCGAATATCTGGTAATGCCCTTCGGGCTCTGCAATGCCCCGGCTACCTTTCAACATTTTTTAAATGACGTCTTTCGAGACTATCTGGATGTATTTATGGTGGTCTATCTGGACGATATTCTCATATTTTCATCAAACCTGTCTGATCACCGCGACCAAGTCAAAATGGTTCACGAACGTCTACGCACACATCACCTTTATGCTAAGCTGGAGAAATGTCAATTTGAAGCGGATCAGGTAGAATTCCTGGGATTCATCATTACGCCTGGAAACCTGCAGATGGATCCTAAAAAGGTGTCAGCTATCTTGGAGTGGCCAGTACCTTCTGACAAAAAAGGGGTCCAACGTTTTATTGGCTTTGCGAACTACTATCGCAAATTTATTAGAAATTTCTCTCACGTTATTGCACCCATCACCAAGTTGACTCGTCAATACTCCCGTTTTGCCTGGACACCGGAGGCACAGAATGCGTTTGACGCTCTTAAGCAACGCTTTACCACTGCTCCCATCCTTATCCAACCTATGGTGGCGGAACCGTTCCACTTGGAGGTGGATGCTTCGGATCTAGCGGTAGGAGCAGTCCTGTCCCAAAGATATGGGGAGAAACAAAATTTGCATCCTGTGGCCTACTACTCGCGTAAACTCACCCCAGCCGAGATGAACTATAGTGTGGGGGACAGAGAACTACTGGCCATCAAACAAGCTCTGGACACCTGGCGTCACCTGCTGGAAGGCACTCAACATCCAGTAACGGTATATACCGACCACCGGAACCTGGAGTATCTCCGCTCTGCACGTCTATGCCCTAGGCAGGCTTGGTGGGCTCTCTTCTTCACGAGATTTAATCTACACATCACGTATCGCCCTGGATCCCGCAATACCAAAGCAGACGCCTTGTCTCGGTTACCTACTGTATCAAGTTGTCCCGAGACTCAACCAGATACTATTCTTCCTTCCAGTCTCTTCCTCACACACCAACTATCTCTCATGGACTTTATTCGCTCCTTGTCCCGCAGAGCCGTAGTCCCGAGAACTAATCCTCCTGTTCGTCGTACCCGAAACCTACTATACTACCGTGACAAGATATTTGTGCCAACCCAGGCCCGTTTAAAGGTTCTACAAGCATGCCATGATTCTCTCCTCTCCGGACATGGGGGCATTAAAAAAACCACAGACCTAGTTCGACACCGATTCTGGTGGCCCTTGCTAGACCAAGATGTGACCTCGTTTGTCCGTTCATGTACCACCTGCGCTCGTACCAAGACCCTACGCAGAAAACCAATGGGCCTTCTCCGCCCATTACCTACTCCTTCGGTTCCCTGGTCTGAAATCTCTATGGACTTTATTGTCGATCTACCACCCTCCAAGAAGCACGACACAATCATGGTGGTGATCGATAGATTCACCAAAATGGCACATTTTATTCCCAACATTGGCATTCCTTCCGCGTCCACCACAGCCACCTTGTTCCTGGATACAGTGTTCCGGCTTCATGGATTACCACAAACTATCACTTCAGATCGTGGAGTACAGTTCACGTCTCGTTTCTGGAAGGCGTTCTGCCGCAAGCTGCACATTCGTCCCACTTTGTCCACGGCCTTTCATCCGCAAACCAATGGTCAGACCGAACGTCTAAATCAAATATTAGAGCATTATTTAAGATGTTACACCACGCACCTTCAGAACGATTGGCTCCAATTCCTCCCTTCTGCAGAATTCACCTACAACAACCAAAAGCAGCCATCTATAAAGATGTCTCCATTCTTCGCAAACTATGGTTACCACCCTATCATGATTCCAGGTCTGCCTACTGAACCCACGATTTCTGGGATTTCGGATCGAGTCACCGTGCTAACAAGACAATTTCCAGTCCTGAAGCAAAACTTAATCAAGGCTAGAAAGGCCTACAAATTGTATGCAGATCGCCATCGTTCCAGTCCACCTACTTACCACTGCGGCGACAAGGTCTGGCTGTCCACAAGTCATTTGCGCTTACAGATCCCCTCTAAAAAATTGGGACCTAAGTTCATTGGCCCATACAGCATCACAAAAATCATCAACCCAGTGACAGTACAATTGAAACTTCCCTCTACTTGTCGGATTCATCCGGTTTTCCATGTGTCGCTGGTCAAACCCTGGGTGGCTAATCCTTTTCCTGACCGGGTACCTCCTCCTCCTGCCCCAGTGGTCATCGACGGAGTTGAAGAATACGTGGTACAAAAAGTGGTAGATTCCAGGATCCATCGAGGGCATCTAGAATACCTTATTCAATGGAAGGGATATAGCCCAGAAGAAAGGACCTGGGAACCTGCAAGTCAAGTTCACGCTCCTTTATGTGTTCAAAAGTTTCATAAGTTGCATCCTCTCAAGCCAGGCCATCCTCGCCCCCGGAGGTCGCGTCTTGCGGGGGGATCCTGTAAGGCACCTACCTTAATCGGTTCCCGGCCGTCCTCTTCTCCTCCCCGGCAGAATCGCCGGCACCGCACGTTGGAATTTGAAGCAGCCGCTCGCGCACGCGGCCGCTTCATGAATATTTATGAAGCTGACCGCCGGCTGGATTCCGCTGCTTCGCTATGGCGACGCAGGACGCGATCACGTCCTGGACGTCGGGGAACGCCCCCCCGGGCTATTTAAACCTCGAGCACAGTATTCTCAGTGCTCAGTTATACTGGTCCTGTCCGTATTTCGTGAGCTTCCCCGTTGCTTATATATATATTATATTTGTCTTGTTCCTGTTCTCCCCCGGTATCGACCCTGGTCTGCTAAACGGCTTCCTGTGTTTCTCTGGTTTCCTGACTTTGGCTCTTCCTGCAACTACGTGTACTTCTGGCATCCTGACCCCGGCTATCCATATCGACTACGTGTACCTCTGGCATCCTGACCCCGGCTATCCATACCGACTACGTGTACCTCTGGCGTCCCGACCCTGGTCTGCTAAACGGCTTCTCTCTGACCACTCGTGCTTACAGTTACACTACCAAGTGCCCTGTAACCCTCACCAGGCCCCTTGCGTGTGTTCTGTTTCTGAGCAAGTGTGTTCCAGTCCTGCACATCGGATTCCTTCTGGTAAGACGCACCTCACAGCGAGCGTCAGTGGCGGGTCCAGTCGCAGTGGCGACCCCTGCCACCATGGTTGTTACTCAACTGAAACATAAAGTGCATGATTTGTATATACTAAGTTTAAAAAATTACTGATAAACATAATGAAATTTGCAAAAGTTTAACATAGATACTGGTATACACATTTTTTGCAAAATATCTTCAGTTAACAGAAAATGCTTATATAAGGTGGGCATTCAGAAGTCCTACTCATAGGTTATTTCCCAAAACTCTACTAATTGCAATTGGATCAATATCTGTGTTATTAAAGTATACTTCTACAACAGTGTCATAATTTTGTTGGCAGCAGTTATATAAATGATGTTTATGTTAGAGAAAACTGTTTTATAATTACTTTTAAAGATTGTTCTTCGTTTAGTTAATTGAAAGGTAAACAAATCCATGACTCATTGGCCTTTATGTAGTTAGGGCAACTGTTTAAGTAACTGAATATTTATTGATCGGTTCTTCAATTTTGTACTTTAATTAAAACCAAAAGCGTCTAAACAATTTTTAATATTTCCAGAATTGTAAGTAGATGCAAACAGCGCTAAGAAATATGGAATCTGCTGTCCATGGTACTGGATTACTTTTCTATATCTGCAAAGTATATGATCTGGAGTTTTAATGCTAAGTATATATGTGTGTGTATATAAGAATAAAACTTTTATTTTCATTTTATTCCAGGGTTTTATGTTTATTTTTATACATTTATAATCATTATGCGTTAGATTTTCTGTAGTACTGCGGCTAATATTTGGAGATTACAGATGTGCATATCTGAATACATTGTACCAATAGCAGTAAGTAAATTAATAGACAACAGATATATGTATACACTTAAGTTGTGTTTCTAATAGACATCCTCCAGTCGGGCAAGAGGTTGTTCCTGTGGTGTGAGCCAAGGCTCTGCCCTGATTAGGCCAGGGTAACGCAGCAGATCACTGGAGAATAAATAAGAATGAAGAGGAAAACACAAAGAAAAAGATGAAGCAGAGAACAAGAAGCTGGGCTGTTGAAAATGGAGAAAGTAGGGAGACATTTAAAGAGAATGTGAGAGAGGATGAGAAAAAGTTTGATACAGAGTGAGCGTGAGCAAGGGTAAGCAACAGCAAATTTTGTTTCTGAATAACAAAATAAAACAAAATTCATTATCCGAAAAAGAATAAACCAAAAATGAAAATCGGTAATAATGTGTGGCAAAAAGAAATAGTAAAGTGTCTTTTCTATGAAAGGCAAAATTGAGTTTAAGATAGAATCAAATTATGGTACACTCCCCAAATTTGATATTCTAATCTAAGAGAAAAAAAAAAAAATATGACATATATGAAATACCCCTACAACGAGTAGGCAGAGGAGTGTTAGCAAACTGTCCCCCTTTAATGCTCTGATTTAAACATTTTTAGCCATTACCTGAAACTATTTTTGACTTTTGCTTGCAATTCTACATACTGCCACCAGGGTAGAGTAAAGGATTCCTTTATGGCTAGGATTTACCTTATCTGGGCTTGTTTCGGGTGTTTTTTTCAACCCAACAATTATTACTTTTTGTAATGTATTTTGGACAGCATTCGATACTGTGTACTGAATGTGTTCTCTATCAAAAAGTTAGAACTGATATATCACTGGGCCACTTGGCTGGACTTGCCCTTGGGCTGAATTTTGCTAGCATTCACCGGTGGGAAACCGATGCTTTTCATAGCACAATAGAATGGCGAAGAGACACCACTGAAAAAGTGTAAAGGGGATGCATCTTTATTATTTATTTCCTTTTTGTTTTTGTTTTTTGTTTGTTTGTTTTTTAAAAAAAGCTAATGAACAAGAGTATTATGCTTTATAATGAAATAGCTTTATAGTAGAGAAAGCCGTTTTTAAGTTCTTTACTTTTGGCCCATTAAAAAACCCCATCTGTACATATGGCTAAATAATTTGTTCTTTTAACAATAATTTTAAATAATAAAGCTAAATTATCAGAATAAACTCTTGGCATAAGTTTTAAACACACAAACTGCTAATGAAATTCCTTCCATGTGTTCCTTTTATTTTCCATCATTTATTTCAGCGTCATTATCATTCACCAGCTTTAATGATTCTTGTCTGGGGAAATGATTATGGAAAATGCAGCACAGCAGATTTAGCTAGTGGTTTCAGCCCTTAGCCAGAGGTAAGACGTAAAACCTGCCATTTTATTAAGTGTCTAACGAAGACAAAACAAATAATTTCATTTAAAAAAGACCACAAGTGCTAAATTAGTGCCTTTTACCATTTTTGTGATGAATATGTCAAATACAGAATTTAATATATGTTCATTATGGCTGACTTAATTATTAAGATTCAACTAACGGTAGAGCATTTTTGTGAATTATACATACAAATATATGCCAATGTGTATGGCAGACAGCCTCTACCTGCACATTTGTTTTCAGTAAGGTTTTATACATATTTTTTCTTTTATTGTTTCCACCATGTAGTCATGGGCGTAGGAACCGCTAAAAATCTGTGGGGACAGGCTTTTCCCCATCAGATCCCCACTTTCTCCCCATCTCTCACACCCCCTCTTCCCCCTTCTTACACTATCCAAGCCCTCTCACACACTATCTACCCTCTCCCTACCCTCCCTTCTCACACTAGCTACCCTCTCTCCACCACCCCTTCTCACTAGCTACCCCCCTTTTGTATTTTACTTACCCTGCAGTCCTGTGGTAGGAGCGCAAGGGCTCTGTCTCGCGGCTTCACTGCTGAGCGCTGGCATATGACGTCATATGCCGGCGCTCAGTGTGAAGCGCCGGTACCGAGACAGACATCTCACGCTGGCGCCATTGCAGTCGGGGCAGTGTTGAGGCGGGTGGCGGCAGGGAGCAGAGGAGACAGAAGGACGCCGAGCGGTTGCTGAAAATGATCGCTCGGCACCCCTCTCTCTCCTCCTGTGGCGTTTCTATTGGGGGGTTCCTACAGCCCTGGGGGGGGATTTCTTAATTATCGGTCCCCCTGCTTGAGTTACTGGGGGGGGAATCTGTCCCCCCCGGTTCCTATGCCCATGCATGTAGTATCTGCTTGTGTTTCCCATACAGGTAGTAACTGGATAATAGTAAAATTATAACATGTTTAAGAGGAACCTCTGGCAATGTGTGTTCTTATAAGACAAATAGTGCTTTTGTTTGTTTTATTAAACTTTGAGCATGCCAGGTTATAAATTAATTTATCTTGTCACACTTCTGCTGATCAAATAAAAAACATAGAAATAATTAGGAAGTTTAACTGTTTCCCCTTAGTTATGTTTACCGTTAACAGACATAAGCAATATGCCCTTAAATGTTAATTCTTGGCTTTGTTTCCACTTTTTAAATATATTTTTATATGTTATGTGTGTTTAAGAGGACTGCATCTGTAGTATAATTCTTCATGCTAATGTGTGGCTGAAATCTACCATCTGTTGTAATAACAGAAAAGCATCAATACTAAAATTTATTTTGATATGTATGCTTAGTTATTATTGTACGTTTAAGTTTTTTTCATTTTGCTTTTATTTCCTCACTTCCTTAAGCTGGTATTTTGTTTGCAGCTTCATTTTATAACGGCAAAATACTAATATTGCTCTCTCAAGAACTACATTTTCTAATAGGACATGTCAAAAGTACAAAAAATGTGATCAATGGAATTGACCAAGAGAAACTATGGTTATTTTATTTTAAATGGTTTTAACCTATTAGTTGTGTCCCTGAGCAATTCAGAAAGCCTCCAAGATATTATACTATTGTATTGTATAATTAGGGCTGCAAC
>VKOC01016557.1:0-51092 GCA_009364415.1 Spea multiplicata
TATATATATATATTACATAAAAATACATACAATATATACAAAAGATAATACCCTTTTTTCTCTTGCAAATTAGCATTATACTTTTTCTACGTATCATCCATCTATAGATCTATCTATTCAAGTATACATCCATCTGTCTCACATACACAACATGCGTGTCCCATACTCTCATACAACGTTTGTGCCCAGATCGTGTTTGTCTTCCAAGTCTAGTGTCTGCACTAATGATCTATTTTTCTCGCTATCTGAAGACAAACTTCATAAGAAAACGTTGGCCACCTTAGACAAACAGTTGCCGGATTGTTGTGAAGCCTGGGAAAATGCCCCGAGTGCAGCACGGAGCCCACCCAATTCATTGCAGACCCTGTGTCTCAAGAGACCTCGATCCCCTCAGACATTATTGTCATGCTAATTACACAAACTCTGAACTTGATTTTGAATCCCCCCTCTATTTTGGCTGTTTTTTTTTTCTCTGGGAAAAAAAAAATCCAAGCCTACAGTGTGAAATTAATTAATCAGTTTTTTTCCCCCCAGAAACAGACACACAAAGGATGTATTTTATTAGGCTTAACTTTTTACAGGCTTACCCTATATTCTAACCTCTGGTGCCCACAGAGCAGGACGAACAAATATTAGTTTGGGGGGCTGCTGTAAGTATACATTTACCCTTTTTGTACATAAATAAAATATATAAACAAGTTACTATAGATTTTGGTGCTCAATTTATATTTTATGTTTACAAAACCCTATAATACCTTATTTCCATTTTATTATCCTAGCTGTTTATCTACGACGAACACATTACAGACAGTACACTTTTTTTCTTTACAGAATTTTTTTTTTAATTTAATAACTTAAATTGAAGCAAAATAAAAAAAACAGTATTATTGACAAGTACAAAATGGTGTGCATTTTTATGTATACTGCTGTGTATATCTATATATATCTATTTATCTATTCCCCCCCCCCAAAAAAACCGACTAATATAATATATATTACTTCTAATATGAATATATATAGATATATAATATGTTGTGTATCTATAGATAGATAGATATACACACAAGGAGTATATGTAATATGTATACAATGGTGTAGCGTGTTTCGGTGGCAAAAGGAACAAAAGGCCCGATTAACCCATCATTAACCTTACTAAACCACAAATATCAATATCAATGGCAATAGTGAAATGCGCGTTGTTTTTTTCGTGTGTCTGTTTTTCATACGAGTACTTGTTTCATTTTCTGTCGATTTGTTTCATTTTCTGTAAAATCTGGTAACATATGTGTATTCTTGCGCTCGGTGATAAGATTAAGGTAAACGCATTGAGCCATAAGGCCTATTATTGGGGCTTTCGCTAACACCTAGCAAATTGTTCAAAAGAATGCATATATTATTAATATTTATATATTATATATATATATATATATATATATATATGCACATGTATATATATATATGTGTTAGTATATAATATATTAGTATACATTTATGAGCACTTAATATTACATAATGTACATATTGCAGGCATTGTATTATAGGCATTCCTATAAATACATTGAAAGCGAAAATCAGACATTTCACGCGGCAAATGATTGACAGCAGCGCGGTTAACCCTTCCCTGCCTCGGTCTGTGAGGTATCTAGGCAGGGATTTGTAGCGTATTGCCCTCTCTTATATATTACTGCGTGACGGTTACAGGCGCCCAGGAGTGCGTGTGAGGGAGAGAGAGAGACGTATGAGCCGCGAGAGCCATGTTCCCGACACACATGTTCCTGCATGACACTAGCAGCACTGTAGTCACCGTGTTCTCTTCCTCCCGTCCAGGTGGGCATTCCGAGTTCCAAAGGCACGGACAATATCCCGTATTTCCGGTACACGAGGTGCCAGCCGGGTGATACAGTGGCAGCAGGTGAGTGCTTTTATTCGTGTGCTCCTGTATTTCCTCCCCACCTATGCAACTGGCAGTCTCCCTTCCGTCTATTCTGCTTACTTTACAATAAATATACAATGAATACGGCTAAATGCCACGTACTGCGAGTATGTATGCACCATGTATACTCCAACACAGATGCAGGGGTTCATGTGTTTTATCTCTCCACATCCCCACGTATGCCTTGATTACTTACCTGCACATACCCCCCCCCTCTCTCACCCCCAGAGGGCATTATCTGGAAGAGGCAGGGCTCACGGTTGGGAACCGTGGGAATGAGAGAGGTTGTGGGGTGCTGATCCGTATGCACCTCTATGCTACACAGAGTTGGGGCAGCAGGATTTTTTTGTTGAGTATGTTTGATCTTTAACCACGTTGTGACGTCATTCTGGGTGTGGACTTCTGATCTCTGAGGTCATGGTGCCCTCTTTGGTTTCATAAGTAACTGTACCAATTTGACACTACTGGAAACACCCTACTGTTCCATTTCCATACAATGTGAGCACCTTGCATAATCTCTATCTATTCCCTCTACAGATAGCTATGACAATTTAATACACAAACATATGTGTATTATTAATCGATCCATTCATCTATCTATCTATCTATCTATCTGTATCTTTGAATTATTTGCAATTATTTGTACATTTGCAATTATTATGATAATAATATGATAATAATAATATAAGTTTGTTTATGTTAGTATTGACCCATTCTTTCAGCAAATAAAATAATCATGAAAATATAATCGTATGTACACACACATATATAGATATATCTATATATATATATATATATCCATATATGTAATATTTTCCACACAGAGAGAGGCATAGATAAACAGACACATAAATGCATTACTTTACCATAGTTTATGGTGGAACAGATGGAAGAGCAAAACAATATTATAGTAGGAAATGTTATTTAAGTTCTTATTATATGTTGGGGTTTTTTTGAGATTAGATTTTACTATATTGTATTTGATCCAATAAAAGCCTCAATACATATTATTATATAAACAGAAATTGAGTATAAAATGATATATATATATTATTATATATATAATAATAGGAAGTTGCAAGTCAACGTGTCCCCTAGATGGTAGGAGAAGAACAAATAATTAGGTAGTTTTTTTTTTTTGCTTGGCACTAATTTCCGTCTACATGTACAGGCAGGGGTTGTAATGGTTTGTTATTCTGTACATAATTTGGTATAAATAAAGTTGAGGTTGTTTGAGGGGCCCTTACAATTACAAAAGCAATCTGCGCCTGAGGTTTCTGCTAATGACAAGGGACAGTGTGAGGGTTTAACAATTTTCCCTGTCAGCTGGGCTAGGACTGGATAACTGAACAATGCGTTACAGGCCTTTTTGCCGGGAAATGAACGCACCTTCAATTTTAACTCATTAAGTCCCATATTCTGTCATTAGGTAATATGAAGGAATTGCGTGCACTTAAGCCCTTTGCGTCATTTCATTTAGGAAATATCATGGAACCCTTGTGTTTGTCGCATGTACAATACCCCATATATGTAGCTGTGGAGCTACGAAACCCTAGAACCCGTAAAAACACTACACTAGCTAACCTTATGTACATGGGCCCCTTCTGTTATAGTTGGCGCATATTATGATTATTCCACTAACGCGTGTTGCAACATGACAGCTGACTACATTAAAACCTAAGGACTCTTTGGAGCCAAGGCACTGGCTTGCTGCCACAACTATATATGATATACAGAATTACGCCATTGCTACTTTATGAATGGACGCTTATTAAAAAGGCGTGCTGGAGGGTTTAAATTGGTTCAGTTGCAGGCCTGGAGTATTTTTTTTTTTATATAGCTAATTTTGATGGGAAAATCCTACGATCAAACAACCTTGTAGTATATTTTCCACTTAAAAGAATGGTCCTGGGTAAAAATCTATCCCTTGTGCAAAACATTTACGTATAAATGTGATATGATGAGAAACTAAAGATCTACGTATATATATATAGTATAGTATATAGTATATATATAATTATATTATCTTAAATTTAAATAAGCAAAAAAAAGATGTAGATCATCTTAGTTTCTCATCATATCACATTTATATGTAAATGTTTTGCACAAGGGATAGATTTTTACCCAGGACCATTCATTTAAGTGGAATATATATATATCGGTATATATATATATATATAGATAGATAGATAGATAGATAGATAGATAGACAGACAGATATACATATCTACATATATATGATTGGTTGCTGTAGTTCTTTTGTTTGCTTGTTGCTTACAAAAATGGTTAAAATGTTTCAAATTTCCATTTTAACAGTCTGAGAGATTTGATAGCAGTAGGGAAAATTGGTAATAGACTTAGTAGGGCCTATTGAAGGTTGTTTGGGGCTGTGATTTTGGATTGTAAATCGATGTTAGAAATGTATACAAATATAGGCGTTAGGTGCAGGCAGTGTGGTGGGAGCCAGTGTTGGTTCTATAATTAGAGAAGAAATGAGCTACCGTATTCATCTGAATATAAGCTGCATTTTTCAAAGATTTCATGATCGTAAAACGAATACAAAGCCTGTAGTTATTGATATTTATCATCCAGAAGGCTTCCAAATTTAAAGGTGTGGCTTTAATGTTGAGAGTCTACACAGCACATCCTCCAAACGGAATCCGTATATTATTGAGATCCTACGAGGATATCTCTCATGTGACCATTGATTCAGGATTTTCACAATTCTTTGCATATTTAGCGTATAATTAAGAAAAAAAACCATGTGTATGATGTAATGTTATATCTTTTTTGAGTTGCCTGATTTCATGAACCATACAATTCTTTTTATCTTGTCTTGTGGATGGAGCTGCTGGTACTGCTGTTTATGGCACCTTAGTTATACATGCAGATTGCGTAAAAGGCAAATTGGCCACTCAGCACCTTGATCCAGTGCTATTTTGTTTGGAATGCAGTAATTCTCTAAATATTTGTTATCTAAGATCAGAGTAATGAGATTTGACATGACTTTTGGTCTTGAGCCCAGAAATATTGTGGATGTGAATTGGTAATTACATTTTTTTTTCTCTTTATATATGGACAGTGGTGGACCTTAACGGGCCCCATTGATTTAAGAGAAATGAGTTGCAGAATTGCCATGGAAGCAGATCGCGCTTACAATTGGTTTGTGTCTAGTTGTATATACAATGATGGCTCTCCAGCTTTTCCTGCTTCAGGACCATGGAGAGCAGCAGAGAGCTCTGTCTGTTTTCTGGTGTCCTCACAATGCCTAGAATGTGGACAGTGCCAATTTGTCTTCACGCTTTCAGCAGCAGGGTGGAGCGTGTAGCTTCTTCCACACGGTGCTGCTGAATATTACAGCACTGGTCCGCACAAAAGTAAATGGCTGTTATGCACGGTCAATTCATAGAATGGGCGCTCTGGGTAATTAAATGGAAACACGCCCTACCAGGCCTGTGTCTAAGAAGGATGAGCGCACATGGGATCCCAAGCGGCCAACGTCCTTGTTTTTTCATTTATTTGTTTCTTAATATTTCAGTTGTGTCACGCTGCAAAATTTGAAAAGGTGGGGGTTCCATCATTAAATGCACTGCCTTGGGCCCGCCAGTCATACTATAATAATATGATAATCACTCTTTTCACTATCATTGCTTGATAAGGTGGAATTCCTGGTACAGACTGGAAATAAGGTTACAGAAGGTCTAAAATGGCAGCCTATGCAGCCAGTGAGGGCAAACTAACATGCATGTAGAGGCTCTTCCAAACGTTTGACACATTAATGAATCTGACGTAATAATATGTAATATTAACTAGACCTTGTTAAAATCAGTATGAAACAAGTAACTTTCAGGCTGTGAAATGACAGATGTCACCCTGGCACTACACAAATATGTGCGTGGGCTAGACTAGTAGTCCAAAAAAATTTAATTTTTTAGTATGAAAATATATTAACATAAAATACATAATACATAAGAAATATATTAATACATACAACACACCACATTGATGCAATGTTAAGTTGCATACTAGTTGGAAGAAAACACAGCAAGTCATATCATTAAAAGTTCATATAGATGTGTATCTCATGGGTCAATAAATGCTGATTAGGGCCCAGTATAGAGGACCATGTTAATTTTTCGAAGGCGCTCTTGTGTTCGAATGAGAACAGAGCCCTAATTACAGTCTCTATATTAAGAAAAATAAAACTATCATTTTTTGTTCCTTTCCTTTAAACATATAATCACATGAAAACAACACAGGAATGTTTCTTATGTGTCACATGATAGGTGTTATGAATATGAAAAAGGCAAGGTTTTACTTGACTCAAGACTTATTTCTAGGGATGAGTATGGTAATTTGGCAGTACTAGGAATGATGCTTTCAATGCGGCATTTAGTTTAAAAACATATTAAACTCAACAGAATAGGTGGAATAGCACCTTTAAAGATGTGATGTGACATAGTAATTTATGTTGAAAAAGACCTACGTCCATCAAGATCAACCCTTCTACCTATCCTTACTGCTTTTGGTCCAAAAGGTAAAAATCTAAATCCAATTATGCTATTTTTTAATTTGGAAAAACAAAGTCTTGTTGGCTCCAAAAGGCAATCAGATTTCTCCTTTGATCAAGAAGCTCTTAAATATTAATGATATATTCTATGTATGTTCTGCTGATACAAAAATATATATATATACACAGACCATACATTGTATTTGAAAGCACCACCTCTTTTTGGCAGTGAATTACATAACTTTTTTGCCCTTACTGTAAAGAATCCCTTCATTTGTTATCTTTGAGTTTCATACTCCCATACTGCACATTTAATAACTCCACTAAGTCATAGATTAGGATTGTCAAACTGCAGTCCTCACCAGGATTTAAAGAGCGAGGCTTATTGGCAATGGCACACTGCTTAGCAATGTTAGCATGGTTAATGTTTCAGTAAATGTTAACTGTACACATACTGTATATATGAATCAATACCCTGTACCCCTTTATCCAGTGTTCGGAAGGAAGGAACATACATACATGGCAGGAATGGCTGGGATGTGTCCATTATCTTGCGCCATGCTCCTTTTTCTATGTGGTGGACAACTTCTTACATCACTAACAGGGAATTTGGAAAAATCATAGTCAACTGTCACATGGTTGGCACAAATATTAATTGATGTGATATACAGGATTTATAAGGGAATCCTTACATTATTCTTGTATCTATCTAAAGGCCTAAAGATAGGCCAGAAGACAATTTCTGCAGCTAAGTGTGCACTCGCCTTATGTCTTGAATGCTTGAACTGATGTGGGACATTGGCGCCCCCTATTGCTTATTAGCCAACCCTGACTTAACCACTGATCTGCCTCATATAAATAATAGAATTGCTTTTTTAAAATAATAAAATGACATGAAATATGGTGTAGATACAGTCTAGCTGCATATACATACATACATGCATAGAAATATATATTGGGATTTATTCAGTAAAGCATGAGTAAAGCTTTATAATGCAGGAGAGTTGTGGTTTCAGCAACCTGATTGTACTATGCTTTGTAAAGAGCCATCACTGACTTATTTCTCTGCAAGAATGGTTGAGTTGGTCCTACATTCTGCATTACTCAATCAGTGACGCGTCTTTCTAATAATCTCGCTTATTTAAATATATCTTACACAGAGCTCTTCAAGCTATTTTTGCACCTGAAGCTCCCAAGTGAGGTCGGGCCTTCATAATGTAAAGCGGAATCAGTCAAGGTATATATATGACAATTTAGTAACCATGAAGGGAAAAGTAAATATATTGTTTCTAAATGTTTGGTTTGTTTTTATCATCTTAGGCTATCGTGTTGAGCTGCACAACACAATATTGCAACAATACATTCCCAAGCCATTATTCATCTGTAACCTTGCCCTCTGGAGACAAAAGTTAACCTCAGCTCTATTCAGCCAAAATCGTTGTCTCTTGCCCATTGTCTTCCTTAAGAATAATTTAGGGTGAACACACTTGATATGCAATTCCAATGCCATATACAGAACTGGATATAAACTACGTCACAACGTGGAAAAATGCTTATTCCTCAAAAGGGGGTTTCAATAGAAAAAGATTGTTGTAAAAGATTAGCCAGCAGAAATATATGTATGAAATTAAACCTGGGCATACTCAGCAGTGACCTTTTGTTAATGACATGCTAAATACCTTTATGACAGATTTTGAAATATAAATAATATATTAATATTTAAATATCCACCCTATTTTTTGCGCCTCCAGGAAAAAAAAAGCCATGATAGAACAAAAATTTAGTGAATAGTATCATTTTTTTTGTTTTTTTTTTAGCTGAGCCAGTGCTTTTTTTTTTTACCCATTATCCCATATTCTATTTCTTCTCAAGTCAGTACCCCCTACAAGGGTGTTGCTCTTGAACTGATATATACTTTGAAAACCCTTAAAGACATTCCCACAACCTCCAAAGAGGTCCTGACCTCTGGTTAGCGCACCACTGCACGAGAATACAGGTCTATAGAGTTTATGCCGAGGATTCATACCCAGTCACAGAAGAAGAATTAATTCAAAAAGTATGGCTTTAACTATGGCAGCTACTTGTCAGGTACATTAAAGTTTTAAGTACCTGTGTTTTACAATACAAACCTATACATAGATATAAAATCTATACCTCAGATCTTGAAGGCTTACATTGTCCTTCCCACACTCCCCATACTCAGACGTGATATACTCAAATCTAAAAGGCCTCATTGGTTCTCTTGCCACTTTCCACCATTGTTTTTGAGCATGGTGTTGCAGATTACATTTATTTAAAAACATATTGCTGTTGGATTTCAGTCTGCTTTTAGATATCAAAATATTATCACCTTAAAGAAGAAAAATGTAACACTTAACACAGCATGTAAGCCTGCCCGTGGTGTTAACACGTTAAATATCATTTTGGAGGGATTTATTGAATTTTTTAGAGCAAGCACAATTTGTATGAAAATTGTGTTTGCTCGAAAATGTATAAAATAGCATCTTTTCCACCAGAGTTTTGCTTTTCACTGATTTCTTATGAGTATTCAAAGCATAACAAATGTCTAAAATATTAAAGAGGATATCATTCTATGCATTTTGTGGTAATAGATAATTTAACACTTAATGAATAAAGCCGATAGATTGCAATGGAAAATGTAGATTAAGCAAAGGCATATTTTGGTCCCGATTCATTATGTTCACGAAACCTTTCAATTATTTTAAATTATTTGGTAATAATATCAAGAACTATATATAGAGCCACACAGCTGCTCAGCCCATGGCTTGCCTATCCATGGATCCGGCAACATGTTTACTGCTGGTGACACTGCAGTGTTATGTTGGTGGAATGACCTCTAGCCTCTGTCTGGGTTACCCTGCTCAGAATGGGGTCTTTTCATTCAAGTTGCCCCCAGCTTAGCATTATTCCCAAAACCTCCTTTCATTCCCAGACTTTCCCATCTCCAAAAAAAAGGAAGGAAAGAGAAGCGCTTTTCCTCTGATCTTCAAGCTAACAGTTCTCCAGCAGTTTGATGGAGATGTTCCCATAATGCACCCAGATGACCATGCCTTTTCTCTTGAACTAACATTCAAAAAGCTGGGAGGGAGGGAGGTGGTATGGTAATATCAGAGGTTGTGGGGGAAGACAGGAGGAGGGTTAATTTCCTAGGGTCATTCTAGTTTCCCAAATGAAGCCACATTCATGGAAATGCATCCTCCCTTCTCTCATCAAGCCAAGATCTGAAGCTCCAACTTAGGCACCAACTTACAATAAGGTATTTTCAGAACCCGTTCTAATTTTTTTTTTTGTGCTTGTTGGTATCATTACTGTCTGGTTGTTTTATTTAACAAATATGCAGTGGGGGGCATTATTTAGAAAAGTTCCCTTCCCATTTTAAAATTAACAAGCGTTAGTACAATTAAATACATTTTACTAGCAAAAGACATTTTATAATAATAGCCACTTTAGTTTTAAATGATAAATAGCGTGTTGTTATTTTCACCCAGAGATGCAGCGGTTGAAGTGGAAATCAGCTTAAATGCATTAAATGAATCCTAATGTGAGCTTTGGGATTTTAATGTGTTAAGTGCCTGAGTTGTGAAACAATTGGGAATCTGATTTAGAATTATTTATTGTAGAAAACGGAATAGATTTATCGCAATGTTGTTATTTAAGTATCTTTAAAATACTTAGGTTGGAAAAAAAAAATGTTGCGTATTTTACATTTTTGTGGACTTAGATCTAGAGGCATGGCCCTTTCCATAATGCACCATCAGAGCAATGGGTTGCAAGATTCAAAAACTAATGTTTAAAGAAAATGCAATTAAATGGACATCCTGTTCCTTCCCCAAAAGACGTGCAGTTTGCTTATTCTCTGTTAATGAAGGAATAACGTAATTTTTATTTCTCACATTATTCGGATACCTGTTTTAATACTTTTTTTTGGTGATTGCATTCTTCTGAATTTATGCTTTTATATTCATAATTTTGGTAAATAATCTGTGGTAAAGGCAGACCTCAAATTTAAGTAAATCATGTAACAATATGAAGCTTAATACATTATTAGTTATAATATTAATAAGGCAAATAATGAAAAGCAGAGAATGCTTTAGTGAAGCATAAAAAAGACTCAGGCCCTCCTGTGCTGTATAATTCCCATATTATGGAATTTTATTATGTATTTATTGCCAGTAGTTAGCAGTGATCCGTGATGTTTGCCGTTCATATGGGTCTTATCTATAACACCTAGATTTCAGTAACGGAGGGAAAAAACAACGGGTACTGTAGCTGGATATAGCTAAAAAAGCATTGGGAACAATAGAAATGACACAAGACCATACAAAAATGAATACGTACGCCTACCATGATCTGTCATAGTTTTTTTTACTCATTGGAAGGATTGATACTAGCTAAACTTGGACCGGGTTACAGTATTGCATCTTTCTCAGCCTCCACGCACAACACAAGAAAGGCTAATGCAGAGTCACAGCTATCATTGATTAGCAAGGGTGAAATAACCTTGGCCCAGTACAGTTAGGGGTTTCCCTGGAGGCTGCAGCTAATAAGAGACCCTGTAATATTTCTGCTACATGGTCCTTCTCCAGAGGCCTACTACTGTGTTGATATACCAGTATGTTATGCTACATGTATGCAGCTTCCACCAATCACTTTTGCATTTGCATGTGCAACCCTCTGACAGGCCACATGGACTACCTGCCCTCAAAATGTGAGCGCTATTAAACGTAGAACTTCATGTAAAGCAAAACAAAAAATTAAGAACAAATTCTGTGGTACTCAAAATCATCAAATCAGAGACAGGGAGCAAATGCCTTCTTCCGCCACATTGCCAGCCCTCTTCTCGGTAGAAGCCGCTCAATAAAGAGATCAGCCAAACATGGTATCTGAGGCCACTTAAATTTTATTACCAGCAACTGCTTTCAGCTGTAAACTTTGGAGCCTATTCTGAAATTAAAGGCCCCACTAAACTGAAAAATCTATGATTGGTGGGAAATTTCGCCTCATATTAGGCTTAAAACAGTGATTTTCTGATGAGGTTCCAGCCAAGTTACCCTGTTTGCCCACCAAGCTACTGTTGATGTTCCGTTTTTGCACACTAGATCACTTTGCCAGCTTATATATATACTATTAGAAGGAATACGATATACGAGATAAAACCTGAGTTTTTTTATTAATTAAAAAGTCTTTTATTTATTTTTTTAGATGCATTTTTTTCAAGCAGTAGTTACAGATGGTTTTGTAAATGTGTTATGTGATACAAGAACACGGTACATAAATATAATGATAAAAAGTGAATATTCGCTTGTAATAGATTCAATCGAATATTTTGTGTCTGACGAACAAAATAAAATAAAATAATGAAAAAAAAAGACAATACAGCATGTTATATGTGGTGAAAAAAGAGAAGGATGGTGCAGGTCACTGCAGAAAGTGTTCTCAAGGTCAGACAGAGGGTGGGTAGAGAACAGGTGGAGCTCTGGGACAACATTGTAGCGATTCTCCCAACTGCTAATTATATAATGTATCCTAATGGGCATTTATTTCTCATGAGACCATTGATAATGATTGATGTATGTGCCCCTTCTTGCGCACTGTGGAAACTAACTCAGTCTGCAATGGATGGCCAACCAAGGCACTGGTGTTTCCCATCACACAAAACCATCCATAAGTGCAACACAGACTGTTCACCAAGTAATAATGATGGCAGCCATCCCGCTCATGAAAGGTCTACGATCTCTGTTGGGCCAGACACACACAAAAATGAGGGATTTGGGAAATAAATGTAGCTTAGTCATGTAAAGTAAAATAAGGATATTTAACTTGTTATGGATTGTGGTATCAAGCTATACGATTATTACATTGTTAACTTACGACAGCAAGGCGGAATTCTTTCAGCTGCGAATCGGTTTCTGTCTTTGGTTACCTAGCTGTATGAGTATTCCTAATTTCATAAAGCTAGACAACCGAACGTAGAAATCGATTCACTCTTCTTCTCAACCATCCAGATCCTATTTTCCTCGAAACCGTCCAGGATCTAGAACAGAGAAGAAATCTTATCTCCAAGCAACACATGGAACATGGTAAAGGTGGATGTGAAAACACAAACTACAAAGATACCCAGGCCTCCTTTGCAGTATGGGTGATCCAGTGTTAGATATGGCTTGTATGCATTGCCCTATATGAACATGTGTATTTATCATGTTATACAGTATATTTACTTGCCTTTGCTGATTTATTTCTAGATGCAAACAGGCCTGAATTTGAATATGTGACCTAACATATAATGCTCAGTATGGCTCCTAGATTCCATCCTCTACAAGTAATTCAACGGATAAATTGACTGATGCAGATGGAAATACTATTAGTAAAGACCATAGAAAGTGGACTGGCAGATTTCGCCGGTCTGGTATTCTATGGGATATGTATCATTGTGTCAGAAATAAACCTTTTGCTATATTGAACGCAGGGGGAGAGCAATTGCAGATAGTATGGACTTGGACATTTTAACAGTTCCAAGCAGGAACTTCTTTCAATCACTATGACAAAAGCAGTTGCAAAACTACCTAGTTATAACATGAAGAAAAAAAATCTACATCTGTGAAATAGTATATATTATTACTTACAGGAAAGTAAGTAATACAATTAATTCTCCCAACTATGATGGGTTTGGTTGGGGGGGGGGTTTCCACAGCTGGCGGTGGAAAAAGTGGTTAGTGGTGGTAAATTTGTTGTCACTGGAGAATGTTTTGCAAGAATAAAAAGTCCCTTAATTTGGGCAATGTCTTCTGGGTGGCTAGGTTCCACAGCGACATCAAGGTTAGAATAAAGAGTGACGGCAGTTAGGATTTTCTGACCCAGTTAGGGTGGAACAAGTTTGTGCTAGGCATTGAGACTTGATGAGATAATTAAAGTCTCAATGTGAGACCTGAGCTGTAATTTAGGTGGTGCATTTGTGGTCAGGATTAGGGACAGAGATCAGGAACACATGGAAATTAAATTGTATCTGTTTTTAAGATGTTCATTATTATGCTGGGCAGCCAAGCCAGGCTGGAGAACAGGCGGTCCATAGAGGTGTTGTGTAGAGTCATCCGCATAGTTAACTTGGTAGCGCTACACCACTGCCTGTTAAATGGAAGAGTGATGCCTATGTTTTCAGTAATATACCAAAGCCCTCATACTTTACCCCATAGCAAATTATAGTATTTCCATGAGAAACACTATATGTTTCTAGACTCATTTTTTGCAAGAGGGTGGCTTTCTCATTATATGAACAAGGTCTTGCTGCTTTCGTTGCTGAACTAATATTTAAAAGGAAAATGCAATGTGGGCAAGCGTGGAATCCCAATGTCAATGCACTTCCAGTGAAAGGCAGCTTCAATCGCATGGAAACTTGGAGAGCGACGCTAACTTAGTTGGCCTCACTGATTTTAAAAACATTGAGCATTACTGCACCTTTTGAACATCAGTTTAAATACACTTTTGTTCCTGACATTGTAGGATTACAAAGTGACGTGTTTCTGTTTGCTTGCAATGTCTGGTCAGTGAGATGAAGTTAAAAATGTCTTATGTTGCCTGATTTCTCAAGGTAAACCGTATATATATATGTAGAGTAGATCATAGACATCTTCTTATTTATGTGTGTTTTTGATTGTCTTTGTTAGATGTGATGCCGTCTTGCAGTTTTAAGAACATTTTATAGGAACCTTTATGGAGATTCACCATAAGAGAATAGCCTATTTTTTTCATTGGCATTAATTATATGACCAGGCTAATGTTTTACAATTTGTCGCTGATAACCAGGAAGGCTCACCAAGGAGAACAAGGATATATTTTGAGGCACATCATAAAGAGACTGTCACAGTGGAAACCTTTTGAGGTACTTTTAGAAGAATAAACATGGTTTTTAGCTGCAATGTAGCCTGTAGTAAGTCTGCTAAAGCATGAAACAATGTAAATAGTCAGCTGAAAATAGCAAAAAAAGGGAGAGCAGGTTACATATGTCAAAACAATGCGAACTGTTTAGCTGGGCCTATCAGACCCAGGAGATGGTGTCATTTACAATACCGTGTCCACTAGTAACATTGTATTGTACTTTATGTTTTATGCAGCTCAACAAAGGTGTCCTCCCTACAACTTAACAGGTGTAAATCTTTGCGCAACAATGGTATTTGGAAAGACTGCACTCTATTTAATATTACACACTTAAAAGCATCCTATTTATCTCGCCTCCATGTATATTGATACTCCTTGCCCTATATTAATTCTTAACACTATGGCAAAGTTATACAGATTAATTTTTAGGGAACTTGGTAATAGATATCCCAAAAGTATAGCGAATCAACTTTATATATAAGGGCAATGATTAACTCACGTAACATTTCTAGTGTCAATTATTTAATCAGTTTATTTTGTATTGGAGAATGACAGAAATGTTACCTACACTTAACTAAATTAAATATGAGCTTGGTATATATTCCTTTCAGCTTTACAATAATAGAGACAACCTCCTGGCCGAATTGTGGTCAATATACATCCATGCATTGGTGCTCCACCATGGGCACCTCCCAAAAAGATGAATATCTATAGTATAGTATGAGCATGTGAACAGCTATCCTCCTTTGCTTTATTTTGCCTTGTTTCCAATTCTCTTGTGGCTACTCGCAATTAGAGCCGTAGGACTATTCTGACTTAAAACGGAAGACAAATAAGACCCATACCACAGGCCACTGCACATCAACAAGAACTTATTATTATTCAATAGCGTTGGATGCCTCACTGGTCTTGTTTGCCACAATGACCCCAACAATGTGAACATACCACAACAACTAAATGGCCCTAGTCTGTTGCTATGTGTCACAGAGAAAACATCAAACAGAGTGTACTAGGCAGAAATAGCCATATACCGAGGTACTGAATACCAATGACAACACGTAACTTTTAACAAACAGATAACCAGATGAGTTTATTGTGAAATCTAGAATACATGCATAATATTCAACCATTATTCTTTCCAGAAGCACTGTGATGTCATATGTGGCAAGAAAGTTCAGTTTGTACAATATGTGCCAACTGTGCTCTTAAAGATTGATCACTGAGCGGTAGGCTAAAGTGCATGTTTTCTGTTTCCCATACATGTTTCGGGTATTTCTCATTCCCAGAGCTTCAGAGTCAATAATATTTAGCCAAACCAAGATAGAACTGTAGCAGTTTCTTGCAATCCCTACCATATGCTAAGCATTCATGTTCTAGCACCCTCTCTGGAACTTCAGTTAGTTGTGGCTTTAAGGAGCTGCCCCCACTCGTCACTTCTGACAACTCAAAATCAATACATTTTACATCGGCTTTTCCTTACATGCCACAAGGGTAACATAGACAGGTCAATATCAAGCAAAAATGTCTGCCCTATGGAGGTGTTCTTTAAAAGGTTAGAGCCTATGTGATTTTGCCCTTAACAATGATCAAGCATGCTACAATTCATGTAAAACATAGAGATTTCTAGTGGGTTTTCTCAAATGAGTTTACCCTATTTGTTTCACAAGCATACCTCTCCACTTTAATGTATTAGGATTGGCCCCTTACAGATGAAGTATGTTTCACCTCTTGAAAATGAACAAAAACCCATTGAATTTATACCTGTCAGCCTGCGGCAAAAAGGGTAATAAAAAAACTAAAAATGAAATGAATAGTTGAGTGTTAACAGTATGCTTTATCACAGCGCCTCCTTTCCGTTACTGCCATAGCATCGTGGATAAAATGCCTGCTGGAGAAAGTGCCATTGACTTCAGAAGTTCATTGTAACCAAACTAAGTCTCCTTGCAAAGCTGATTATCTGTAATAGGTCTGTTTTGTTTAAGTGCATAAGGTGAGCCCTCCTTTTCTGTTATATGTGTGGTAGTCTTATTGTTATGCCCAACGATGGGTGTTACAGGCAGAACCTTATGTGTATCTGTATTACACAAACACAATACACAGGGGAGTTTGTTGGTAAAGATAGCAAAACAGCACGCATTTCTGAATTTTATAAGGTGTAGAACAGTAAGTGTGCAGCCTTAATACTATCTGTTCTTTTATGTATCTATTTAATTATCCATAAAAAGCTCCAAAGTGCAAGGGGTTAGACACTGAACCTTGTATGTATCTGAACACACAGAGCATATATATTAAACTAGAGCCATATCTGTGTTATGTTAACTTTAAATTTTTCTGAGGCAGAAATGTGTTCTTTCTCATCCTGACGCCTAAATCACCCGAAGGTAAATCCTGCAGTTGGTGGGACACTAGTAATCTGTATTGAGTCCCTCCAGCTGGGTCCTTCACTGAAGAATTCGGTGAAAGCCTCTACAAGCTCATAGAATAGCCTCCAGATTGACCTGCTATCGCTCCGTGTTTGACTTGTTTGCCCAGACATTCTGGACATACAGATTACTTCTGACAAGGGTCAACATACTCTTTGCCTAGTGTCCTAAACTCCAGAGGACACAGCAACACTATGACAGGAACATAGCCGGGGTAGAAAGGCACAATGTAATTTAAAGGATAAAAAAAGTGGTATAGAAAGCGTGAGGTTCATAAACGAGACGATGGGACTGCACATGACGACAATTACAACAACGTAACATACGCTTACAGAATATGATCTAATAACCTAGAACATATGTAACCCTGAAAACTAACGATGAATGATCCAGTTTATCGTGTATTGTGAAACCCATGCCTATGTTCAATGATAGTCAGGGCCAACATTATATTGAGATTGAAGGGATGGCCCTGATGTTTCACAGAAACACATTAAATAATTCATTATATAAGCCCTTTCCAGATTGTTTGGATTGGAGAGCAAAGCAAGAACAAATATCACGGAGGGTCTAAATTGTCACAGTAAACAGGGGGAAAGGCATGTGATGATACAAGTGGATTTTGTCTGCTGTCACTTTCTGTATTTAGTTACTTCTGGGCCTCTGCTTCCGGATATTGACTCATCATCACAGAAAGAAAAAGATGTATTTATGATGAATGTCTAAAGCAAAAAAGCTTATTCTTTCAAATAACCCTCCTCCAGGCTGGAAAAATAGAAGCCTAGAGGTCATTTCAGAAATGTACATTTTTTTTGGTAGGAAATAAAAATGTCTGTTTCTGAAAATGTGTCTTTACATAGATGATATTTATTTACTAGAGCAGAAGAATAAATCATTTCCGACTTATAGAAAGACATTTTGTATTTGTGTTTATAAATGTGTGGTTGCATAGGTGCCACCATTATAAATGCTGTACCACAGGGCATATGGAATGAATAGAAATAATATAAGACATTTTTGTATGCCTTATATCTACACTGAGGATACTGAACCAAAGATCTCCAGCTGGAGGGGAACGGATGGCCTTTTAAGCACAGTCTTCTTTCATCTAGAAGGTGGTGTTTATAGGCAAGATAAATTGAGCTCAATTGTGAAATAGCTAAAGTTCTGGCGCTAAGAAAGGATAGAAACATTTGAGATAGGAAAATTAAAATAGACAAAGAATCATATCAACATGTACGATGATGGTGAGTAAAATCTAGCCACATTAAATAAAAAAATTAGTTGGACGAGGTGAATAAGTTTACAAAAATTACATAGCAAATTACATAGCATAGGCAGCAAAAGTGAAATGTGGAAGAACACTAAGAAAAAAGAAAAAAAAAAAGGCAAATATGTTAGGTAGATGTACCAAGAGGCAGAGGTCAACTCTGTATTTTATGGAAATGTGAAAATGGAAAATGAGAGCTAGAACATGAGGTGTGGGGTGTAGATAGGTAGAAATGGAGAAACAAAATGCAAGGGACAGAAAGAAAGGGAAACTAGATGAAGACAAGGCTAGAGCGGAAAAGAGGAGGATGAAGATTTGTGCCGCTGGCTTGTGTAGGATTGAATTCCCTTGTGGATGTCTGGTCCCTTCACATTCTCTCACCAAAAGGGGTGTCACAGGGACACTGAAGATAGGGGCTGTTAACTATATGCAGAGTGCGCTGATGCAGAAAGGATCCCAGGGTGGGAACGTTCATATCCTCCCCTAATTCCTCCTGACAGTTACTGGCTGTCGGCCCACTGCCTAACCTTCTCTGCAGAGAGGAGCATTAAAAGGTGTGTAATACCCCTGCTTTTGTCAAAAAAATATACATCACAGCAGTGGGGAAAGGTCAGGGGGAAATCATAGAGCGGGAAGAAGACATGTTGTAGCCTGTGCTCGAAGCAGCAGGCAGACCTCCCAACAGCGTGCTTGGAATATATAATTTAGGGAGGCTTACAAATATATATATATATATCTGTTCACGTACATTTTGCTTACTGTATTTACTTACTGTAAGAATATAATATAATAGGATGCAGTCTAAAAGACATGTAGGCTTCTCACCTAGGTGTAGCTCAGCATTCAAAATATAGCTGTCTGGTCATATGGTGTCCCATTCAAACTTGGAAAAATAATTTTATGTATATCATTAAAATATACTTAATGCGTAAATGCAGTGGTATGGATAGCATAATAAAATATAAGGCTAATAAGATGGTAGGTTGCGGTAGTCATTTTGTATAGTGTTTGTGATAATCATGGATATAGTTTCAACCTATACCCCTAATGACGGTATGGTTTGTATGTACACCGCTGCGTGGGGAGCAAAGTATTTCCAATGCCAACCCTCAGGAGCGCCTCTAATGTGGGGCAAAATGGGAATCTGCCCTGGACCAAGCCTACATTAGCGGCATGCAGGAGCTATCCTTCAGGCTACCTGAGCCTGGGGGTGGAGGTCTGTGCAACCATTGGCACATACCTCTCCACTAATGTTTTCTGCCTTGTAGCCTGTGCATCGCATGCTGGTGCAGAATGCAGGAACATGAAGTCATATCCAGGCACACAGCAGCAGGAGGAGGAAGCATACTCAGGTACAATTAGGCTGGAGAGGAGGGCCCATGGGGGTGGAGCTTCACTGTTATTTGAGTGTAGTTATTTTGCAGTTAGCTCGAGAGCATGGCAATCTGATCATATACTTTGAGACTAGAGAAAGGAAACCCAGGAAATTAGAAATCCTTGTAGTGTTATGTATAATAATTCTGGATTCATATATATTGGTAAATGGATGTTACATGGGTGTCTTCTACTTAAGAAGTTTACTCAACAAATCATAAGGATCTCAAATATTGATACATTATGCTATCCTATACACCTATAGCATCCTGCACACCACTTAATATAAAGAAGGACCATGTATAGTTGAAATTATCTGTTACATAATAAACATTTATTGTATTAAAAAAATCAACATTTATGGCCTTACAAATGATAAAGATGACAAAAAAAGTTAAAACAAGTGAAAGCAAGAGAATTAAAAAAGGGGAACTGCAGGGATTCACAAATACACCAGGAGCACTGCGGGATACTGAATACAACCAGCACTGAGTAATGAGGTGTATTTTTAAGGCTCTCTCAAAGGGGGTTTGTAGAATGAATGGGAAGAGGTAGGGAGGGGAGACGGTTAACTCTGCACTCCTCAGCCTCAATAGGATGCCCTGAACAGCTGTGAAAAGGGTCTCAGGGTTTTTCTCACGCCCGAACGACATCTCACCCCGCTGAGGTCAGCCTGGCTCACATCACTAATATATACACAGTCTGTGTCCCATATCAATGCCAGTCCACGGCTTCGCTTTATGCATATATGCTGAAAGACAAGTGACACTAATTTCTACTCGGCACACAATTCTTTTTTTCACACAAAGGACCATTTTCCATGGCATTTGCGTTCATCCCACTTCGAGTCTTCATGCAGGGAAGAGGCAAATAAAAATTACAAAATACTATTAGAAACTGATTTAAATTGTCATAATTATATATTAGTGACATTGGTACATGAAATAAAAAGAATTTGCAGTATTTTAGATTTAAATGTTTTTCTTGAGCTTTTGAATATACGACCTTGTTTGTTTTAAAATATTTCTTATGTTGTTAGCCCAGTGGCAATAAATACACAAATATTCCCACCATGTGTGGTAGTGCCACAATACCAAATGTCTGTATATATATATATATATATATAATTATATATATATTATCGTGTATACTAGTATATACATATATATCTATACAATATAGATATACACGATATATACCGTATATATATTTATCGTGTACTCTCACTATATATATATATATGTACATATATATATATATTTATAGTTATTATATAAAATATATATATATATATATTATATATATATATATATATATACACACACACATCATGTTATATCCATTTATTGGTACATCACTGTGTTAGAGGAAAAATGGTTTAGTATAAATATGGTAAGTGTTTAAGGTTAATTGGGTTAATTGAAGGTGTGTTAAACAAAATTACTTTGTTAATGAACTGCAAACAATTGTGATTGTAATATCAATTACGTTAGTATTTTTTTATTGAGCCAGTCTAATTATTTCCTCTAATTATTATGATGTCCAGTCCTTTGTACTGTAAGTTGTTCACTGCAACCTGCAAAGCGCCTTCCACCCATCCTTGCTGTAAACACTGTGAAACTATTGTCTTTCCATGTTTTTGTAAAAATAGGAGAGGAACTTCATTACCATATGAAAAGGTGTAGTGATTGCCCAATTTTCAGTTAGGCTGAGGTCAAACTCAACAGTCTCAAACATCAATAATAACACAAATTCTGAAATTTGATTAAGAAAGTATTCTTCCCCTGTAAAGCTGATCTTGACATTTTATGTTGTGATTGTGTAGAGTTTCTGGTTATGATAAGCAAGCAACCTAAAGCTGGTTGCCTGTCATTGTAATGTTTCAGTTTCTGTAAGCTTTCTGAAGGACGGAAAGAGGACTGCGTCCTTTTTCTGGCCACATATGCATGGAAGAAATGTTACCAGCATCATCATGCCCTGCCCTACAGTCCACAATTTAGCTGTAAATTCAATCTTTAGTGGAAGTTGATTCATTGTATTTGGGTCAACATGGAAAAAGATGCAAAGGACCTCAGAGATCTCTTCAGATAGAATACATTAAAAGAGAGACCTCTCAAGTCCCAAAAGCGTATGTAACATTACATCCTTTGGTATGTTGGACCACTTAAAGGTACCAACTTCAACTAAAGACTCCAGTTTAACTTGGGCTCAAAGTTTTCTGGATATCTCCTCTTTATGAAATAAACTATACTATTAGGCTTAAATGGCTTTTGGTGATAAACACCAAATACGGACATAAGTTTAAGTCATAGAAATTTAGAGGTTGACAACATATAACAACCATATGGTCATCTACACATTTTTTCTGATGTGAAGACTCAGACCGTAGTCTCATCTTAGATTCAGGACAGCTTTATGCTTATCCTATGCATCTCTATCCCATACTGTATTAGCCTCTACCAATTAATCTATCTCTGTTGATGTGTTGCAGTCATCTCATATGAATGTCTTCATGGTGGACAAAGACTGATTGGTCAAGTTATTTTTTGTCACTGTTAATTGTCGTATACAATGATATTATATTTTAATATATCATCACTTTAGCTTATGTTCTTCCTAAAAAAAATTCCTAAACAAATTTCAGATCCTGGGGGGTTTATGGGAGGAATGTACTCTTAATAAATTTGCAAGACCAGTGCGGTAGGACAATATGACAGACTTCTTGGCCTCCTTCTCTAGCTCCACTGCTTCCCTAAATCTGACAGTTACACAAACATGAGTCTCACTCCTGGTTTAGAGAGGAGGACACACAATGCATGTCTATTATATAATGAGGGGAGAGAAAGGATTGGGACGGAGCCATTTTGTCCACCCAACACACACTGGACTCTCTTATTGTGTCTGCTCAATCCATCTATGAATGGCATTATTGTGTCTGAGATCCTATTCATACTTCTCTGCTCTCACCCCCCATCCAGCTTGTCTCTTCACTCCATTGCCTCTCCTAACCCCCCTCTTTCACTTCTCCAGGCTCCTCGCGGCTCAGCCGGAGTGCGTGGATAAATTAATATGAATTTGAAAAGGGCCTTGTTTTCCAATGACATGTCCTCACCACTTTCTCACGATGCAGTGTTGGGGGGATGGGGTGGAGGAGGAAATGTGGTGAGGGGGGGATAGATCTGATCCTATAATGTCTGTTTTGGACAGTTCCTTTTTCAGACTGGGTCAGGTGTTACTGGTTGCCAATATCCAGTTAAGCACCGGAGTAGAACATTAAACATGATGAATAAAGCTAATTATACAGCCCACAGATTAAAGAAACAAATCAGGGCTGTAATTATCTAGAAAGCCTTCCAAATCTTGCACATGCGAATATGAACAGAGGTTATGCCATGCAACAGAATGAGTTCTAAAAAGAGGTTGCATTGAGTAATGGGAGGAGTGAAAGGAAAATTATATGGAGCAGATGGAGTTGTGTTATAGACAGTTCTCTTTGGTATACTAGTTATAGTACACAGTGAAATCCATAAGTGCTTGCTTCCTACTGGTTGCCAATGCCATGGTTCAGCCTGTGGAGGTTGGAAGGCTGCGAAAGGGACACAAAAAGATTTAGGTATCATAGTTTAGGGAAAGGGGTAAGTATGAAAGATAAGGGTCATCAAGGAAGATAAATATAGAACGGAACATCAATGAGTAGGAAAGACAAAGCAAGGGCCAACAGGAAAAGAGGGTGCAAGGAAAAGAAAGAAGCACAATTATCAGCATGACAATGGTACACAAGTGGCATGGAAACATTTTACAACAAACTGCTATTTGTTCATGCTGCATAAAATAAATGTCTAATCGTGTGCAAATGGTTTATACTAGGAAATGTAATAAAACGTGGGTAAAAGTTATAAGGAGCAGCATTTATAAATAATTGGATATCGGTATATATGATCTAACAAACCTTAAAATCAGTAACATCACCATTTATTGTGCTCTACATCTAAAAACCCCTAGTTTGTTCACAGCCAGTGTGAAAATCACTGTCAACTGTTTAATGTATTCACATAATGCATCATAAAATGCCCACCAAAATGAATGCATCTATTCTGGTATTCCATATACTGTCACTGGTCATTGGTCACAGCAAGGGAATGTATGGTGTATTATTAGATTATATTCTGTATAAAGCCATGCTTAGAATAATACTTTAAGAAGGAATGATACATATAATATGTATTGTTTCTATTTTTTCAGAATATATGGAGGACATATGACTTGAAGGACAAAGAATTCAGTGTTCAACAACTACATCTCACGGGAAACGGAAGCTGGATTTAAGATGAAGAATAAATACGATGATGAAGAAGAGAAATTATCCCCACACGCTAATCATCATGGACTCAAGTGCTGTGTGTCCTTGCTGGACATGAAGGAAATGTATTCCATATGTCATCGATGGAACTGGATGTTCAAGAAGACTCATCAAGCTGTCCTGGCAACGCCTTCAGATGAGGTAAGAACAATCAAGTTGAGTTACAATTAAGTGTTTTTAAAAAAGAAACAAATTCATTATATTTTAACAGTGAAGGCACTGCCTTGTTGTCCAGCTCAACCTGTTCAGCAATAGGACGTACTTTATCAGTATATGGCTGAGATGGTTCTCAGTTCATTAGCCAATGAAACGTCTACAAAATGCATGTCTACAGAATATGAATTTGAGGTGAGCGTACACCTGTCATTGGTGTCACAAGGGCCGTTTCTATACCAAGAAACATAAGAAACAGAATAAATAACTCAAAGAATAACTTAGTTCTGCAGTCAGAGGTTGGGCATTAGGCTCATTGGGTTTGTTTCAGAGACGTAAAACTACTGAGATCCCGGTATACCTGAATTTCTAAACCAATCACTGAATTTATGTTTTCCTAGTTACTTTGGTGAAATATTTTTTCTTTGTTTCTCAAAGTCCCTAATATTTCCCCCAAAATGGATATTTTTTTTTAGTTCTTGTAGTACTTTGAAGTAGGGTGGGGATACGTATACACACGCACCTTGGAAGGGAAAATTGTTGGTCACCATAGTTTTTTAATCTATACATATTCTTAAAGTTAAAAAAATCTTAAGTTTGGATATAAAGAAATAATTCATTTTAGAAAAGCTCACAGAAATTAAGCTTTGAAACGCCCCATATGGATGCCTGGAACAGAGAGAGGGATTCTCTTTTACAGGAGCCATTTGATTAGGAGGTTCTCTTCCCCGAATATGTTCATACTATCAATGAATCTCTAGGGAATGTTAGAAAAATAATAGGTTGTTTTCATGAAATAAAGTTAAATTTTGTTACCTGTTTATGTGTTGGTTTATGCACCAAAATAAAACTAATTTAAGATGTTTTTGGTAGAAGTAGCTGATGGGAAGGAATAATTTATATTTGCTTATAATGTGAGCATAGTACCTTAATAGAGCTGGTGCACAAAATGGAGACAGTCGTGTAAGAGGAGCGTCCCACACTGCTTTTTTTCTTTGCTATTTACCAGTATGTAAATGAGAACTAATTAGATTTGAGTATGGTTATAGTGTTTCCTGCTGGGGAATATGACCTGAATTTGAATAAAATATGTTTTGTGCTTATATATAGTATATATTATATATTATCAGCTTTTAGCATTTTATTTTACATACAAATATTGTAGAATAAGAAAAATATGCAGTATTATCATTATTGATTGTTTTATATAGCACCATCATATTCTGTAGAGCTGCGGTATAACTCATCATTTTATTCTCATTCATTCACTATGGGTACCATGGTGGCCCTGTCTGGGCCTGACAGCTGTTTGTGGCATGATGCATGAAAGGACCTTCCAAACGCCAGTGTTTTTATGTGTCTATGTAATAACATAGGAAGCGGTTGTATTCCAGAGCAATGTGTGAATCACAGTATTAGGGAATTCACTATTTACCCATGGGTTTATGTGACCAGATTGCATAGGTACTAGCTGAGATATAGAAAAGCATAATTATATATATATGATATGGATGGGGCGTGCGCTCATAGCAAATCCTCAGAAACATGGTTACAGTTACACCTCAGGCAAGCATTAGGGTTGTCTTGTGCATAGAGGTAAAAGTGTTTCGCAACAATCGCTATAGCAACCAGTGGAATTCTCCACTGTTACCCCCACATTTCACATATTATATATAGTATATATAGTATTTACAATATTATAATTGTAATAAATATTTATTATCATACAGTAACGCATACATAAGTATAGTTAGGACATGTGTCTTCATTTTGCTATTAAAGATCTCCACGTTACTCATTTACTCATTCTCCTTTTATTTAAGTTGTACCTCTCTTCTAGGATAGAGTTAGCGGTGGGATTTTACCCCATGAAAGGCCTCCCCTGTTTTGTTTTTTTTTTTAAACAAAATAACCCAGTGAATTTCTACGGTGATATAAAGTGGCATTTCCTCCCTGGGGGTTCAGAAGGGATTTATACTCTACCAAGTCCCTTCAATGCCCCCAGTCCCCGACTGACCTAGAAACTATCCGACCCTGAATAATGCCTGCCTGCATCCAGTGTTTACACACATTGTGCGTGTACATGTATGTGTGTGTGTGTATATATATATATATAATTGTGGTAAAGTGTATGGGAGAGTGGTTGATGGGATATATATCTCACCTGGTTTCCTCAGCCGGGCATGGTAGCAAACCCAGGAGCCCTCAGGTGCGGCTTCCTAAGCTCATTACTGGGGAGGAAGCCTTAAATGAGAAGGCTGTTAGGTTTGAAGGGGGGAGGAGAAGCTGAATGAAGGAGCAGCTACAGCCAGCGCTGCAGCCCACCAGGTATGAAGCTTTACCCCATGCAAAACTGGTTACTTTGCTTTGTGCCAGACCTTAGGCTGCGAGAGAGGTATCGTGATGTTTAGTTAGAGCCGGACAGGCTGAGAGTTTGTTTTGTTTACAAGGTGCTCTCTGACTACATCTAAAAATAACACACTTTTACGTTGGAAACCTGTGTGAAACTGTCATTGCCGCCCCATTGTCCCCTACAATATATATATATATATACATACATACATGGAAGAGAGACACATGGAAGAAGTACATTCCCTATATTTTGCTTGCATGGCTGTAAGTTTGTCACATTCACCTCTTCTATGACATCATCCATGTAAAGGAAAAGTCCCATGGAAAAAAAAAAATCCCCTTCAGCATCCAATACAGCACTATATACAATAACGTAAATCAGGATTTACAAAACCCTTTATGTCATTTTGTTCCAATAAACGTCCTTTATCTGCAGACCTACAGGCTGCCCTTGTCAGTTATGCAATATTTTGGGTGACTTTCCCTGCTCAAACTCCAAACCGGCTCTTCACAAAAAAATCTAATGAAGTCTGTTGCTCACTGAGTGATTAACAATGAGCCGTTCCATTGTTTATCACATGCGGTTTGATAAGGAGTCAGGGTGTTTGTCTAGTAGATTGGGCCTAGATGTCATCACAGCGAGGACACACACAAATGGCTAATATGCAGCTGTCTGAAAATATTATATCATGTTATAAAAGAAAACAGTCCAATATGTATGAAGACCTATTTTAATCTGATCCTGTTAAAAAAATTTAAAAAAAAGAAAAGAAAAAAAGGCCGGCGTTGCCATTAGTTCCTACACTGCAAGATTCCAAGGAAACATCTGAGTCTATAATTGTAAGAAAAAATATTTGTGCCAATTATAATAAAACAGCCCTATTTCTTCTAGTTTTTACATCTTGATTCTGAATCCAACCATATTAATCTTTGGATGCAATATATGTTCGATAGATGCAGGTTACATAGGATGCAAAAGAAAATAGTAGGCCAGTTTGATATTATAATGCCTTTAACACAGAGACTGCTGTGACCCCCTTTAACACAGAGACTGCTGTGATGCAGGAGGCTGAGGGGTTCCTCAGGAAAGAAGAGCCTATCCTATGATGACCATGAAAAGGAGCAGGGCCCTTGCAGCAGTGCCCCCTGCAGGCTGTTGTTGGTAAGTGTTTACATTCACAGAATGCGCCAGACCACAAACCGGTTATTTTACTGTTTCGTGGAAATCTTATTTGCAGTTATGTGAAGGATGAGCTATGTGGAACATAAGGGGAATTAAAAGGAGTGGTTTTATGAAGAAACGTTGTAGGTTTTATTAAACATTATTTTAAACTAAAATAAGGGATACAGCAATGGGTCATACGGAGCTTTGGTAAGATTTTTAGGTGGGGGTGTTTGAGGAAGAATTTGATGGCTTAACTTATTTTATTATTTTCTTATGTTTCATATCTATTATTTATAGATTTCGCAGAGAAAAACACAACCATGTAAGTATGTGTTTGTGCCGAGGCATCCATCTACATTGTGTAGCAGCGAAGCAGACCCATGGGGTGAAGAGTCGTGTCAGAGGTCAGCCTCACTTTTGTATAGCGGGAATAACAACTTGCCTTTTCTTGCTGAATACTTTTATTACACAAATTATCTAATGCATTCAAAACATAGGTGGAGCACAGACGTTATAACTGGATGTATATGCAGCCCAAAGCCCAAAGTAACTTGAGACAATCTATGGGAAAATGTAGGGTTGCACATAAAGCACACACACAAAAAAATAAAATAAAGCAAAACGTTCTGCTAGTTACCCTAAACCCAGTTATAAGAGTAAATGCACATAATATCAACAGCACTATATCAGTATCAATATATTTAATATTTAACTAGGGCCGCACATAAATCTTGGAGATTTATCTGTGAAGATCACACAAGCTATCCAATCTTTTCTAACCTATTATACAATACGTGCATATATATCCATTTTATTAGCTTTTGGTATAAACAGTATGGTCCTTTTAAACGGTTTCAGTCAACCTGTGACAACATTGGCTTGCACAAGGGGGGGGCATGGTACTGAATGTATATTCTGAATGTATTTGATTATGCTTCATTATGGTAATTTATCCACACTATTGTCTTTCCAACAGGGTGAAAAGCTGTCCCAAAGAAAACCAGGATTCAAGATGTAAGTTAATTAAGAAGGGTATTACAACTGATAAGTAAGATACAAAATAAATGAAAGGCCAGGCTAAAAAGTACAATTAGAGAAGATGCATGAAAGGATTATGTGGACATTTAGAGATATCAAATATAATGATTTATATTGAGGAGATCATCATAATGGAAGGAGGCATACGGAGATGAAAAAAATAATTTATAGGGATATTTAGATGATAGGATTATTTATAGGACAAGGTTACATGGAGCGATCGAAGTTAAAGGGGTAATAGGATTGGAATTTATAATGGTAATAGGCGGGCAATGTGAAAGGATTATATGGAGAAGAAGTTGTTATACTTAGGGGTTATATGAAGCAATAGAAAGAGGTATAGGCATTGGTTTATATGGAGTGATTGGAGAAATGATAAGGATAGCAGATATAATAGGTATTATATAGAAGAGTTTCACGTTAGCGTTAGATGACGCTGTATGGTTGTATTCAACTGAATCTTAAGAAAAGGACCCAAAATGTGTCCCATATATTGCTGTACTTTGCCAAGTGTGCAGTACACAGGCACTTTGCATGTGATTTGTCTGTGTGCTGCCTGACTTTCTCTGTCATGTTAATCCACCCTGGACCTCCCAGCACGTGAGCGCTCATCCATACGACACCCGACTGAAAGAAGCCGCAGCTTACAAGTGATTTCAGGATTTTAAAGGGTCTGAGCCAGGGATAAAACTCCTGCCCTGCTCTCTGCAAGGATTAAAGGTTTTACCCTGTCATTAAGTCATTTTCTGCCCCAACCCCAAAGCAGATTTGGTTTCTGTACTCAAGATCTCTCACAGAGGTAAAATAGGATCAGGTAAAAAATTAGTTAATAGGTTAGAGAGCGCTATTCATCTTAAAGCAGTGCTAAAGAGTGAACTTCAGTTCCAGGGCCATTTTGTTCTGTGCTACAAAATGTATAATAAAATTATATATTATATATATATGTATATATATATATCATAATCACATTGGTCACAAGAGCAACATTATATTTATGTACAGACTGACTTAACCATTACATTAAAACTGAAAATATATTGATAATAACATTAATGCATGTTAAAACATGGTGGTAAAGAAGAAGAAGAGGGCCCTGCTTTTGAGAGGTTACAATCTATTAAACAGCTACTGTGACCTTTGGCGTGTAAAAGATGGCTATGCAAGTAGTCACATAGCTAAGTGCTTTTTAGTTGAAAGACAAATTCATTAAGCGCCAAGGAGCAGCCATAAACTCACTAGTTGTTAGTACATAAAAACTCCAATTAACTAACTAATTATGTGCAGGAAGGCAGCTGGTCTAATGACCATGAGAAGAAGCACTGGAAGAGATGGAGTCCATAAAGAGGGGAGTGCTTCTTCACTATTGCTTTGAACCATTTCTAAACCGTTTGTCAATTTAATTGGTTAATCCAGTTTAACAAGGCAAAAGGCACTCAAGAATTTATCCTTTGTTCTCCAAAATAATAACACATTATGTCCGTCCAGACTCGTGAAGATAGAAATAATGTAGATACGGAAGCATGACTGGATTAATATACATGCAACAGAAAACGAGAGATTCATGAATCAAATTTCTCCCAAGTTCACTAGGATGTAACTAAAATGATCCATACAGCCATAAAAACATAATTTACTGGATATCCTGGGTTTAATACAAATCCTGCTTTATACATAACCCGTGTATTACTTGTGATGGACAGTTTTGGTATCCACTTTGCATTTAATTGGTAGTCATACGTCTGTATTTATAACAGGTTGCTGCTGTTGCATTAGCAGCTGTGTTCTCAATATAACATTGGCCCCATCTTAAGCCTTCTTCTATTGGCCGTTAAATTATTGTACGGCATATAATCTATGAAAATGAAATCCTCGCTAAAAGTTTAAAGCTGCAAGTGACAATAACTAGTTTGAATTCTGTAGTTAAATTAAGTTCACCCTGCCCTTAAAGTCCATGTTAATGTTTCTGCTATACATGCTGTCATTTAGAGCAGTGAATTATAACAGGATGTAATAAGTGTGCGGAAACAAAATATTCCCCATGGAATGGACAATGTCATCGTGTTCCGTCCGTGTGTTTAAATGTATTTCACGTTAATTGTTGCGGTCGCAAAGAAAAAAAAAATCAAAGTACTACTCCAAACATTTGCACTACCACAGTAGCCCTATACACATAGAAAGTGAGCGATACGCAAATAGTTCCTGGCAGAAGATTGTCACTGGCTGTGTCATTTTGTCATGCTAAGTACTACAGAATAATTAAGCCCCCTCTTCATTCTCTCATCTTTTGTGGTTCTCAAGTGCTAAACACGTTGGACCAGACAACAGCTCAAACAGCAATAAAAGCACATGCTCGAGGACCTTCTATATATATATATATATATATATATATATATATATATATAATATATACCGTATATATATATATATATATATATATATATTATATATATATATTATATATATATATATATATATATATATATATATATAGCATTCCTTAAACCCGGGAGTTCTTTCCCACTCTTTATGTCACTAGATGATGTGCAGATCATCATTTGTCCATCTGCATGTTAATGGCTGATCTATAAATGCCAGCGCGACCAGGCTAGAGCCGGAGTCCTGTCGGTACATAACGGATCTTATGCTTAATGAGCTATCATGGCGTAAAGTTGGAAAATAGAGGCAGTAACCATAGCAACCGATGGAATGTTCCCAATGAGTCCACCTTGTATAGCTTTAATAGCTCTTTATACATAATCCTCTATATACTTCAATGCATTCCAACACTTATGTATCCATTTATTACACATTTCACATTGTAATTGGTTTTGTGAATAATAAATATTATTGTTTGGAATATGCAGTTGTTGTCTTTTCTATGAGGATATTTTACCGTAAATATATGTAGTGTGTCTTGGCCTATGCCATGTTCTCTGATGTATATGTCTCACTGGCTCCCCCAGCCAGTTTGTGTAGGTCACACTTTTGTATCACAATCTTTTTTGAGTATCTCAGAGTCTCAGCGGTCTCCCAGTCAACCTCTCTTTCTCCCCCTGCGCAGTGCACACTTTTCTATGCATGTATTCCATATCCTCTGTCATTCTCCATTCTGCGCTTTAATCTCTCCCCCGCCTCCCTCATTTGCAGAAGCCTCTTGCTGTGCACCTGCCCTCCTCCCCTCCACCCTCCCCGACTACCCTCCAGGAGCCTGAGAACAGGCGAGGCATTCGGCTCCCAGCACCTCTCACACTCACCCGAGAGAGGGACTGCCCCTGGGGAAAGGCCTGCTGTCACCTTGTGTCTGGGACATCATATATATATACACGACACAATTGTGGATTGCACTGAATGATCAAAAGAAAATATAATACTGACTGAGATGGCTTACCAAAAATTTACATATGCTTCTATATGTCAGTGTTCTCACACTGAAACATATTTTAATCCATAACTCTAAAACCTGCAATATTTAGCAAAATTGAAGAAGAGAAGAGTTACCTCATGCACGGAAGAAAAAAAAAGGTTATTTGTGAATTCCTTTTATTGGAACCAATGAAGAAGATGGTTAGTCACATAAGCTTTAGGTAGCTCAAAGGTCTCTTCTTTGGATGGAATAACATTCATTTACTTAACCTGAAGAGGAGATCTCTGTGGTCCTGAATACTTACGTGACTATATATTTTTCTATGTTAGCCCAATAAACAGGCTTTGACTAGAGACTCCATGTGGCCAGATACATATATATATATATATATATATATTAACATTAATGATACTGCAATAAAAGGTAAAACCTTTTTTTTATAAAAAGGGTATAAAAACTCCCTTTACGACAACACACACTCTCCTCCATCATTTCCGAGTACCTACAGTACTCAAGTACATCATCAAGGTCATCTGCCATCAATTGGCACTGTAAGTATATATGATTTATATAATAAATTAAAAGACTTAGACGCTGTGGTCCTGATTTCTCTTTGGTCACGGGAAAAAGTTTCGACATTTAAGAGAAACGAGGTATCTCTTTTTATGAAAATATATGAGAGCAACACTCCATCAGAAAATGAATTTGTGGTAATCCCACTGTTTAAGGATGCACAAATATGACATGTTTACCTTCCATTACCTGCTTCTCTAACACTGCTGACTTATAAAGAACAAAAAGTGTTTTTAGCACTAAATCCAATTTCCGAATAATAAAACCGATCGACCCAATCTTACCATGGTGGTATCTAGAATTTAAATACTCGGAAGAATAAGAATACATCCAGTCTGCTGTTAGCAGAATGTGTTCCTTTAAAAAATAATGAAACATTTAATACATCAGAAAGCAAAAGGAGGGTAGATATTATGCATAATAGATTGTAAGCGTGTTTGAGGGGACTCCTTACGTCAAATTAATGAATTAATTAATTAAGTCTAATTGCTGTGTTATATACTACGTGTTATGTTCTGCCTAACCATTGTACAGCTGTGCGAAATATGATGGCGCTATATAACATAATAATAATAATAATAATAAAAAAACAACATTATAGATTGACCCAGTGGCTGTTGAGCATACATTTACCATTATTGTTATTCCTAATTTATTCTGTATATGTCAGCGTTGTCCCAGTAACAGAGCTGAGTCCCATTGACATCTCGGTTACGTTACTGTTTTTAATGAACTAGTCTGGCCCTTGTCATGATTTTGCAAATAATTAAGAAGAGCATCACACATTTCACAGGACTTTGTTTCGTAAGCATCGCTCGCTTTTAAGTATGGCAGAGCTTTTGGCGACATCTAGTGGCCTGCGGCGCAACTACAGCGGCAGCTGTCACATGACAAAGAGGATTCATTGAAACTATGTGCATTATTAATTTAAGCCATGACATACTTTTCACTGTCTCATATTTACCTTTAAATCCTATGAGATATTGTAAACAGCTTGTTATAGATACCAGTGAATAAAACTGTAACGTTACTTCTATAGTTGTATTTTGTGAAAACTATATTGCCTTTGTTGTGGAATAAAAGAGACAATAAAGGTGTTCGGGATATAAGTTTCATATCAGTTGTTCGCTTTCTTGGTGGTAAGTGTGAGTATCAAAGGTCAGTAGATGCCTCCCAGACAACAACAAAAAACGTGTTACAAAAAGGGGGAGAAATTACCTGGTAATAATTAACCAAATGATGGAAATTAACTGGTATTAATGAACCAATGATGGACTAGAAAACCCAGGTTTAACAAAATAAGAAGGGCTATAAATGGTGTAGGGAAGTGCTTGTGTATATGTGTGTGTGTGCAATGTGACCACAAGGAAGAGCTGCAGCTGCCAGCTCATCCATCACTATCACCCCTTTGAACTTATTTTGGATTATCACAAGCGGTGGGACATCAGGTTGACCGCACAGCTGAATAATGGACCCACGGGTTGAGATGGCCACAGCAGCCTGTAGTTCTCAACAATAGCAAAGTACTTACCTACTGGAGGAATGATCTGGGGTTGAATCGGGAAGCCTTGCACATCAATGAAGTGATTCCCAAGGAGGCTGTAACCAGGCACATGACCACCAAGTATACAAATACATAATCATGTTGTTTTTACGTAGTAATGTTCATTCTAGACAACTGAGATGCCATAGAAATGCACCAAAATGCCTGTTTTTATGGTTGCCATACATTTCTAGTTATTTATGAAGTAAACCTCTACATAACACGCTCTTCCAAACAATCAAGATACAAGATACCCAACATGAATAAAGTTCTTAAGGATTAGAGTTAGACCTTAATAAAGTAAAAAGTCTCTGATTTTAACTGCGGGCTTCCCATCCGCCATACTGAACCATGTTAGAGCGAGAGAATTAAAGTCGGATCATGTCTGATACTTAGGAATCAAACTGTCCAACAATCTATAAATATGTGTATTAAAGTTAGACTAGAGTGAATGTCATTACATTAGAAACAGCATCACTAGGCGTAAAATATACCAACATATGTAGTCCAAACGGTATACTTTGGTCCAGGCATTGTAGTTTGGGTCAGGGAACAAGTATGGCCAAGCATCATAAATGACTTCTGAAAATCAAACAGGACCTTTTCCCCCATCCAGCTGCTCTTCAGTGGCTTAGGTTCTAGGACAAACTGGTTAACGTCTCATTCTACACACGTCTAATGCCTTAAATATCACAGTGATTCAATGCCCGAAACCCAACGTAGACCCCCCCACCCAGACTGTGGCAAACGTATAGGCTGTTGGAAACCACCTTGATTGAACCGTCATAGGTGTCTTCACGTGGCTACAGGAATTATATGGCCTAATCATTTTATAAATGTATATGCTATTTTTGGCCAGGAGACCTTCACAATCCAGACACCATAACTGGTAAAGGTACGCTATCTTATGCTACGAGGCACTCAATTAAACCCAAGGTGCCTCCCGAACTTTTATATATGCTGCCCAGAACACATTTAATGAATCAAAGTGCTATGCCCCTCGTATTTATTTAGTTCCACCAGGGTCAGCAAAAGTCTGCCCTTCTTGCTCTGCATTATGTTGGAGGCAATGTGATCGTCAATGGTCCACGATGCGTATATGGCGAGCAGGTACCCTAACCGCTTGTATGCAGTCTAGAGAAAGAGACCTGTGTGTCTAACCTTCTAGATCATGCCTTGTGTAATGTTTAGCATGTGAAAAAATGTATATTACATCGTGGTGGACATGTACTGGGGCCTGCGGTGGACAATTTCATGTTCTTTAGACCTTCACAAACCTTGCCACGGACACGTCCTTGTACACTTTGCCTATCCCTGTCACTGAGAGGCATACCTGGGAACTCTCCAGGTTTGACACGCCTTGCTCCCCGCTCATTTTTTCCACTCCCCCGACGTCAGTGGGAACGCCGCCGACATACTTAATATAGTGAGGGAATTGTAACATGCATGGGGTACACATATGTTTAACCTATATATGCCACAAGATTAAGGACCAGATACTAGGTTTCATATTTTTACGGAGAAAAAAATCCATGTTTCTGGCTGCCTTTCAGGCGCTTATGTAACCTGAGACTTCTTGTGGTGATTCCTTTTTATGATGTCATATTCTGGTCTCATAAACTAACATTAATGGACTTCGTTTCAATTAGAAGAAAGCTATCTAGTTGGATTGGGTGGTACCTGCATTGTATATAGTATAGAGCGGCTGCTGCAATTATACCTCAAACGGTCAAAGGCTGCTGCTGCTACCAAATGTTTAGGTGAGGCACTAAAAACTACAAATCCTAGCACGCACTACGCATGACCGCCCGCTGACCCGGATGCACTCATGGAATATAAATAACAAAGTCACGCCAGGTCGCGTCGATTCCTAGAACGTAATTGGTTGGTAAGCCGTCAGTCACCTCATTCCTATCGTCTTATTGGACAAAACGAGTGCACTGAATTGACTGCCTTAAAGGGATAGTACGTTGTCCTTCCTGCAGCTGTTCTGCGGTAGTCACATGGTTGGGGACGTTTAATTTACTTTTTTCAAGCAACTTTGGGGTTTGGGATTCATCATGGTGAGTGTGGTTAAAGTGTGATTTAATTTATTATATGTGACGGCTTATTTACTAAAAAGTAAATGTACCCGGGGTGTATGACGCCAATACGAGGCAGATGCAGGAGAAACTTTTAATGAATGTGATGCCGTAATACCTGTTCATACTATTACAGCAGGGCTCTCATACGATGCATTCATTAATACATAAGGATATGGGTATATTGCTGTATGTAGGGATGTTATGGAGTTACATATTTGCTGGTATATAATATGCTTGAGGATGTGTTATATTCAGTTTATTGTATGATTACAGTAAGATCCTTTTTTGTCTCTCACAGGCTGTAATGGGGATACAGATGGTGGTGACACTCCTGGTGGCCACTGTTATGCACAGAGTGTCCCCTTATTTCTCCTTCGGCCGGTGGCTATTGTGCAATGGCAGGTAACTATGAAAAAATATCAAAGCGCTTTGAACTTTGGGGATGTTTCAATCATTTTTCCACTTTTTTTTCTTATTTTTGTTTTCTGTGTAAGGTTTTAAACCAGTACAGGAAGAGTTTGGTTTTTAAGGTGTCATATAGAGTGTTGTCACTGAAAACGAGGATGCCCCATCCTTCGGTGTTATTATTATATGTCCGATGAGTATCTTCAGTGTTTTACAATAAATATGGGGAAAAGTGCCACCTTTTTACTAAAAGATTTCAGAACACATTGTATATTTGAGCATGAAACCATTGACTTCTGCAGCCAGTTCTAACCTTGAGTACTCCGAAGTTAACTGTGGCGTAAAAGACCCTTCCGGAGTGCAGTGAAATCAAAGTGGTGTTGATGTTAGTTAATGTCTAATCCGTTGTGTTTTGAAGAAAGACTCCTTACTGTTTATTATAGGTCATGGTTTGGCAACGTGATGTGAACTTGGAACCCCAATTAATTGTAAATAATAATCATGTCTGCTTTTAATTTTTTAGCTTGTTCCGATATAAGCATCCGACCGAGGATGAGCTTCGTGCACTGGCTGGGAAGCAGAAACCTAAAGTTAAAAGAGAGAGGTAAAATATTTTACTTAACGTTCCGCATCAGAAAAACCAATACAAAGATCATGTAGAAAATGTCGTTCCCTAATTCTAAAGAAACTCTGGTTGCGCTTTCCTCATTATCCTAGCCAAGTCTTCCTAATCAATGTGATGATGCTGGAGCCAATTCCTTCTTCCAATGTTCTCGTGTCCCCCCAGTGGGTATTTGTCCCAGTCACTTCCTCCGTGTTGGCACAGTCTATACTCCCTCTCTACTTTTGTCTCCTTATTCTGGTTATCTGTTTTACATTTTTCTTTGTGTCGTTATCCTGGCCACCTACTTGTCCTCAGCATTTTATTTCTATGTTTCCCTAATAATTACTGCATCTTCTCCATCCCTGTCTCTGTGGTGTGGAAGCCTCAATGTTACCTTGAGGAATCTTTGCTCTTGATCATAGGATGCTGTTGCCTGCAGCGAGCAGCCCTTGCACGTGGGATGCTCCCAACAGGGAAGCAGTTCATGCAACAATTATAACTGTGTTCTTCTCAGCAGCAGTGATGCTGTTGTATGGCAGGCACCTGGCTATGTGTTCAGTTATACAATGACCCTGCATGGTCCATGATGTCTAATATTAAATGCGTGGCTCTGTACACGTCATCTGAAGATGAACATTTAACTCTAGCAACTAAATTGACAACTATATCATTATTTATTCCCACTACAACATAAAAACTTTGTAAATGTGCTGCTTAATTTAGACTTGTTTTCTTCACTCTAGGAGGGTGAATGGTGTGACAGATGAAAAGCCCTTGACAGTTCCTAGGGACATAGACCTACACTTGGATACCCAGCCGATTACTACTATTGATGCCCTTGGTAAGACTTGGTCAGCTTTTCATGGAGAGCAGTCCCATTATATAAACAGCGTAGACAGTTGCCCAGGCTGCTCTGTTGGTGAAGGATGCTTGAGCCGGTTTCTCTCTGCTGCACATAAATTGCATGGAGAATGCTTTGCTTAAGGAGCTATGTTGTATAGGGTCTGGTCTGTAACAGAAAGCATCAACTATATCATGTACAAATGAACAATCCAGAATGTGTCCGATCATTCATCAAAATGAAGAAAAAAACAGTCCATCATCACTTCTTTAGTAGACTGCTCTTTATCACAAGATGGACCTTTGTACTTGTATTGCTTGAGTTGTTGACACTTCCAAGGTCTTGTTTATAGTTTTATCTTCAATTTCTTCCTTTTTTGTGTTTGCAGTGCTTCGCTATTTCTTGGAATACCAGTGGTTTATAGACTTCTCTTTGTACGCAACCATCATCTATTTGTTCACGGAAGGATACTACTGTCTTGTAGATGCCCAAAGTGAGATCAACATTGGAGTCCTCTGGTGTCTAATGACCATCATTTTCTCTGTGTATCCTTCTGGCACTGTGATAGTAGTAATGGGGTTGTTGGGGTTGTTGGGAGATTTGTAGGCACTGTACCCATTTCCTTACATAGATGTACTCAGTAAAGTCCTGTTCACTGTGATGCAGCACTACTTCCAATCAGAAGAAGGTGGAGAGAGATCAGTGTGTCTGACCTTTGCCTTCTTCTTCCTTCTCATTGCTATGATCGTGATGATTGTGAGAGAAGAGTATCTGGAGTTTGGTTTGGAACCAGGTAAGGGTGACCCAGAAAAAATGTTTTGCTGTCCCTTCTGCAACAAAAGGTGATGTGTTTTATATGATCCATTTGTCCTCTTAACACATGAAGCTTTGTAGACTCCCTCTTCCCTTATTACTATTACCAACCACTAAGCAACTGATAGAGCTGCCATGTTTTCTGCAAGGTAGCATGTGTTATAAACCATGAAATAATTACTTAACATTGTTCCTGTTTTTACAGGTCTGACTAGCTTTACTCACAATTTGGAGCGTTTCTTCCAGCAGCAAGGCTGGCAGCTGTCGTAAGTCATTGATCTCTTAGTAAAAGTAATATTCGAGATTCTGGGCATGTATTGGTATAGGTCAAGCGTGAGTGTTGTTCTAAGTCACTCTTGTTGTTTAGCTCTAGACAGTACAGTGCACTAGCCTTTCTGAAAGATTCACTGCGGCTAACAATAGGTCCATCTGGACTCATGTTATTGCCAACTTTCCCAAGGTAGACAACACTGATGTCCTCACTACCTCTTCTGACCAGTGTCCCAGTAATCTGTCTGTAGCACATAATGCTCTTCCCCAGAAGTATGGTTGGCAACTGTGTGGTCCTTTGAGAAGACTGTGGAAACCTGTTGTGCCCTTATGTTAGTGCTAATTTATAGGACAGGGTCTTAAGCTGGGGAAAAAGACAAGAACTTGAATGTTTAATGTGCACCTCAATGAGTTTTGTAGGTTTAGAATATATCAATAGGTATGTTGCCTTTGCAGAAAACTGTGAACAAGTTCTGAAGTCCAATGTTTCAAATCCTACAGGGTTCCTTTCACCAAGCTAGCATTCAAGATTGCCCTGGTGGCGTTATGCTCCTTTATTGGTGGATGTCTCACCTTTCCTGGCCTACGGTTGGCACAGACTCACCTGGATGCTCTAAAGATGGCAGCGGACAGGCCGATGCTCCAGTAAGCCTACAAACAGTCTTTTATGATATGCTGTTGGGTCCTGTGTCTGCTTCAGACTGTAACGTCCATGCCCTTTCTAGTGTTCAGTCTGGTGTTTATGTTTGATATTGTATAACCCTTTGTATGACAATATGGAACATACTGGTGTTTTATAAATTCACGATAGTAACTACTGCACTTTTTTTGTTGTTTTAAAGCTACCGTACATAACCCGTAAGTGGTGTACTTTAGATAACAGGCCTGACTAATAGAGACAGAGGTCTTTAACCCCTTGATGACAATTGCCGGTCCTGGCACGACACGTAAAAGCATGTGCTTTACGACAATTGACGTGCCAGGACCGGCACGTCTTTAAACGGGTGCAGAAAGCGATCTACTATCGCTTTCTGCACCCAAAAAGCGTTGCTGAATGCCTCGACCTCGAGGCATTCAGCAACGCCGCGATCGGCACGAAGGGGCCATCTCTGGCCCCTCCACGGGGCGTCAACATCCGCCATACTTTGTATGGCGGCGGACGCCCGTTTTAAAAGCGTTTAGGAGGCGATCAACGAAAACTTAAATGGTGTCGCTAGAATGCCTCCATCAGGAGGCATCCAGCGACACCAAACACTAACCTTTTGATGGGCTGTGACCGCTCCGGAGAGCGGTCACAGCCGCAGCTGCCGTTGATCTTCGCCATCAAGTAAGATGGCCGCCGCTCATAACAGGAACCAACAAGTAAAATTTAACAAAAGTTCGCTAGATGGTCTCCAGACCATCTAGAGAACTCTGGCTCCACTTGCAGGTTGAATACAGGTACTGCATTCACCATGCAAGTCAATGGAGCCCAGCTTTCTAATCACAGTGTGATTAGTAAAAATAAATTAAAAAATAAAATAAAATTAATAATAATTAGAAAAAAATAGTAAAAAAAACAGTAAAATGTAAAAATCATTTCCCACTGATGTCACTATCAGGGGAACCTCCAAGTTGAAAAAAAATAAAAAATAAAAAAAAGGCAAAAAAAATAAAATATATATATAAAAAATATATTTTTGTGAGCAAGTCCTAAAATTAGCATATTAGCTTAAAACAATTCTCGCATGGAAAGAGTTAAAATACTGGCATATTAAATGCCCGTGGGGTGTCTACTTTTAAAAAATGTATGATTTGATGGGGTAAATTGAATTGGCCAGGTTCAACAACGTCCCAATTAACACAGGGGGAAGGATGGCCACACATCTAATTTCCAATTATAAAAATGCACACGTACCAAATGTGGCCTTTTAGTTCCCCCAAAAAATGACAAACCCATGCATGTGGGGTATCACTGCACTCAGGAGATGTTGCTGAACACATTATGGGTGTCGTGTGACAGCGGCATATACCAGGAGCTGTAAATTCATACATAAAGTAGGTGTGTGTGGGAAAAATACACACACAAAAATACTACTGCAAACTTTGAAAAAATGCTGGTGGAAAAATGTGTGCATGCAAAGAGTTAAAATACCAGCATTTAAAATACCCTGTGGTGTCTAGTTTTGAAAAACATATGGTTTTATAGGGCACACTGAAATGGCCCGGCTCAAAGATGTACCAAATAGGGCATGGGCAGTGGATCCCCAAATGCCAAAGTTCAACATTGAAAAAATGCGCATGCCCCAAATGTGGCCCTTTTGCTCCCAAACAGCCAGGCAAAATCATTCATGTGAGGTATCGCTGCGCTCAGGAGATGTTGCTGAACACATATTGGGGTGTTTTATGATAGTGACATATACGAGAACTTTTTAATTCATACCTGAAGTAAAATGTGTGTGGAAAACCAAATGCAAAAAAAATGACTACAACAAAGTTTGACAAAGACTGGTGGTACATATGGTGCATGGAAAGAGTTAAAATACTAGCATTTGAAATACCCTGGGGTGTCTAGTTTTCAAAAATATATGGGTTTATTGGGCACACTGAAATGGCCCGGCTCAAAGATAGGGCATGGGCAGTGGATCCCCAAATGCCAAAGTTCAACATTGAAAAATGCGCATGCCCCAAATGTGGCCCTTTTGCCCCAAACAGCCCAAACAGCCAGGCAAAATCATTCATGTGGGGTATCGCTGCGCTCAGGAGATGTTGCTGAACACATATTGGGGTGTTTTGTGATAGTGACATAAACGAGAACATTTTAATTCATACCTGAAGAAAAAGGTGTGTGACAAAACAAATGCAAAAAAAATGACTACCATAAAGTTTGACAAAGACTGGTGGTAGATATGGTGCATGGAAAGAGTTAAAATACTAGCATTTGGAATACCCTGGGCTGTCTAGTTTTCAAAAATATATGACTTGATGGGGTAAATTGCATTGGCCGGGTTCAAAGATACCCGAAATGGCACATGGGGGGAAGAATTACCAGATTTGGAACAAATGGCTTTGAAATAGCAAAACGCTACCTGTACTTATTGCCCCATAATGGGTAGAAAAAAGCAAAAAAACATAAAACATTGGGTATTTCTAAACTCAGGACAAATAGTAGAATCTATTTAGCAGGTTTTTTCATTACCTTTTATAGAGGAGTAAAAGATTTTTCAACTAAAAGTTAGAAACAGTCATTTTTTCTAAATTTTTCACCATATTTTATAATTTTTTTAATAGTAAATAATATGATACAATCAAAACAATGTCATCTAAAGAAAGCCCTTCTTGTCCTGAAAAAAACAATATCTAATGTGTGTGGGTTCAGTAAACGGGAAAGAAGAAAATTACAGCTAAACGCGAGCAGCGCAGAAATGTTAAAAAGGCCATTGTCACCAGGGGAACAAACAGTAAAATCAGCCTTTGTCACGAAGGGGTTAAAGGCAGAGTGATTTAACACCTGTTTAGATTTGTCATCCAAGTCACAAAATGAAAAGTATGCCGTTTTCAATAAACTTTGCATAAAGTAGTTAATTTGCATTTAATTTTAATGGTTCAAAGAATGTCAGGCAAAATGGTCGGCCCTCGCACATGTTCGCTTCATCAAATCTGGCACTCTTCGAAAAAAGTTTGGATATGCCTGCTCTATAGTATGACCAAAGCAGTGCATTGCATATCAGGGTAACTAGCCTTGAGATAAGCACTCTTATGACCCACGCAATGAACTGTTCGTGGCGATGATGCCCGTTGGTATTTGTTTGGTTGTTTGTGGTGTTTTGTATCATAAACAAGTTTGATTTGCCTGAGGTCCTGCTCACGGTGTAACATTTATATATTGTAGCATGTACTGGTGAGTCCCAGTGCAGAACAGTATGACAGCCTCCTCCGCCAGCTACGGGATAGGATGGATGAAGGAAGGGGGGAGACGATATATGTCATTGGCCAAGGATCTGGTAATTTCACTTTTTTTTTTTTTTTTCTGTTTATGGTTATTTCTGTGAGTGCTTGTCTTACGAGTGCCAACTGATTCGTAATGGCAGTGCTAATGAAGTTAATTCTTTCGCAGACTTTTATTAGTCGGAATGTGCAGCTGACTAAGACTGAGGCATTCTATTGTTTACCATAGGCGGTATGAAAGGAATCTGTGTATTAGGACTAGGCTATAACATTGCATATTCAGCTAATATGAAAAACATTTGAATGGACAACTTTTTTTCAAAAATAAAACTGCTAATTTTTTAAATGTATTTTAAAATGAGCGTTCACCTTTCAGAATGGGGGGGCATAGCTGGATGAGTTTGAATGAAAGGTGGGGCCAATAGGTTATGAGAATTGGTGTCAATGTGTTTAGACAATTGGGGACAAGGGATTGCTGGGCCAGGAATTAAAAGCGAGAAAGCAAAATTGTGGGATGGAGATGGTAAGAAAAGAAATTAGATACATGAAAGAAAAGGCAAAAAACGAGATGCCGCTATAGAGAACGCTCCTTTTACTGCGCATTGTATTTTTATACCATTGGCTGCCCTGCCGCTGTGCACTACTCGGTCTGTGTAACTAACCACTTTAATTGAGATGGTATGGATTTGAGTTTAAGATGGTTAGAATATCCTGTTTTCACTGGCGTGGTATAAAGTAGAGCTAAGCTGCTTAAGTTTAAAATTAACTTTAGGTAATCATAAGTGAAATCCCACCTTTAGAGATGCCTTTACATACGGTAATTAAAATGTTATTTGGCTTGAGTATATTTATAGCAAATAAGAGGCGCTATTCACATATTGTCATGTGTTCGTTTTATGCTAAAAGAACAAAATGTAAATTCTGTCTGTTTTCTTTGTATATAATAAATAGTACTGCTGTTATGACAGGTTGCAGTTCAATGTTTTGTAATGTATAGTTATGGTAGATATTTTTCTATGTGTATTTATCTAGCATATCAATTGGAACTGGTCATTATATCATAATTCCTAAGCACAACGTACATATTCAAATATGTAAGACTTGGCAAATGGCCGATACTCTGACCCCTTGGATTCTGTGGTTAGTGTAAAAGATAACTTGTGTGTTTAAATGCTAACGTTTAATCTCAAGTACCATATGGTGACTGACTGCTGACGGTCCAGTTATACTGATCCTGTCAGGGCAGATCAAGGGATATATTGGCTTTATGAGCAAATATTTTTTTGCAAAAATTTTGTAAAAGTAAACCACTTACTATGCATATAGCTTGCCCTACATGCTTACGGGCTTCTCGTTCCATAATGGCACACAACTCTGTATTTCCGCACTGTGCTTGGGATGGGGAGAGCTTAATTGTTAAGCTAGCCCTTGTAAAACATTAATTTAATACCATATTCTGTAAGCACAGAACTGGCCAGTACGCTATACTTCACCTATTATAATACACATTCGCTAACGCTGTACTACTTCTTCCTACCAGCAGACCATATTACATGGAACGCTGTCCAAACTCTGCAAATACTCATTTTTCCTCTTTCCTCTCCCTTATCTAGATGGTACAGAATATGGACTAAACGAGGCTGACATGGAGGCATCCGTTGCCACAGTAACCAGCATGGCAGAACAGATTGGTGCCGATATGATCCAGTTGCGCGAACACCAGGAGGCTGGAGGCAAAGTACGAGACTACTTGGTGCGCAAGAGGGTGGGCGATAACGACTTCCTAGAAGTCAGGTGAGAATTTTTGCTGCTTGGTGGCAATTTTATTTTCAAGAAAAAAACACATTTCGTGTGTATGCCAGGAATTGTTAATCCCACATTTAACATGTAATTTTAATAGGAACAAATTAGGACTACCATAATCAGCCCTAACAGGTATCGAAACTAACCTATACTGTTTGCTGTTATGTTTAATTTATGAAATTTGTGTTCCGCTAAATTGATGAGAATTTGACCATTCGATAGTGGTCCTTTAATAACTAGCAATAATCAGTCAGACTGTGATGCAGGTACCTTCTTTTGAACGCGTATCCTTGAAGATGTGAATCGTTCAGATTCATGTAACTATTGTTCATTCTTGCATCTCCTCCCTTATGCCTTTTGTTGCTTCTTACGGTTTCCCTAACTTTGTTTCCTTTTTAGAGTTGCTGTTGTTGGCAATGTGGATGCAGGAAAGAGCACACTTTTGGGTGTATTAACCCATGGCGAATTGGACAATGGGCGCGGCTTTGCAAGACAAAAACTCTTCCGCCATAAGCATGAGATCGAATCAGGTCGAACCAGCAGTGTAGGGAATGACATTCTGGGTTTTGACAGTCATGGACAGGTGGTCAACAAACCAGATAGCCATGGGGGGAGCCTAGAGTGGACTAAAATCTGTGAGAAGTCCTCAAAGATAATAACTTTTATTGACTTGGCTGGACACGAAAAATACTTGAAGACCACAGTATTTGGAATGACGGGGCACCTACCTGACTTCTGCATGCTTATGGTGAGACTTGAAGGAAGCTTGGTTGCAGTAACATAGCTTATTTTCTATGCAAGTGTGTGTTTTGTTGATAAGGTATGGTAGCTGTACTTAGGCACTATAATATATAATTAGTAGGAAGAAACCCTGGACACAACTTATTGCGACTTAAACCTGAGTGCATCATCCAGGAGTCTAATCGCAACAGAGGTTTTATTTTGTGATAATACAAACTCTACTTTCAGTCCCTCCTTGAGAGTTTTAAGAGCACTCTCTTCCTTCCATACATAATATAATTATATATATTATACGCAAGCCCATTTATTTGTTTTTGTTTTTAAAGGGGAGAAAAGTGTGTGTGTATAATACCTATGTTAGCTTGTTGGACATTGATATGGAGTTGGCTGCCACTCACTTTGTGGCTAAAACAACCTCTGCACTTCTGGGAAGGCTTCCTACAAGATCACGTAGTGTTTTTGTGCAAATTTGTGCCCATGCCAAAAGATCATTGGTGAGGTCTGGCACTGATGTTGACAGGTGTTCAGTGTAAGAGTAGGGCCCTGTGCAGACCACAAGTTCCTCCACATGAAACTTGTCAAACAATGTCTTTGTGGACCTTTCTTTGCTCACATGGGCACGGCCATGCTGGAACAGAAAAGGGCCTTCCCAAAGCTGGTGCCAGACAGTTTGATTAAAATATCTTAATATTCTGTAGGATTAATATTGCCCTTCACTAGAACTAAGAGGCCTAGTCCAAATGCTGAAAAAACAGTCCCAGACATGCATTCTGGTAGGTTGCATTCTCTTGGAATCCACCAACCCATTATTTGTTTATCAGACTTCCAGACAAAGCTTAATTTATCGCTCTAGAGAATATGTTTCCACTGTTTCAGAGTCAAGTGGCAATGGGCTTTACACCACTCAATCTGAAGCTTGGCATTGCATATAGTGATCTTTGGTTTGTGAGTTGCTCAGCCGTAGAAACCCATTTTGTGAAGCTCCTAATGCACATTACTGATGTTCCTTCCAGAGGCAATTTGTAAAGCTGTAGTGAGAGATTACCCCACCTGGTATATTGAGATAGCCAGGCTATGTGCTTGGTTTTTTAACTGGTCAGCACTTGATGTGTGTGAAACACTGGGGGATGTCTACATACTTTGTCGTATAGTATATACATGTATAGTTTTTCTTCCTTATTTGATACAAAATATATGGGCTTGCATTTTTTTTTAAACTATATTGTATATTATGGAGTTTACTTCCATATACACTGTTTCTGTGTCCCTGAATGGATGATGATTTGTGTGAAGATGCTTATTTTTGTATAAAATCAAAAGGTAGCAGTTGCAGTTATTTTGAATAGCAAGCATACATCAGATCAGTACCTATGAAAAGAGTAACACACACTCCCCAAAAAATGCAGATATTCTAGAACCAGCAAAGGTAAATATCTACTGCTCCCTGTTGATGACCATCGGATTTACATGTCTATATATGCATGTAGAATCTGTCCTCTTTTTGCTTAGATGCAACAATGTTTGAATGTGTTGTTATTGTGAGCAAACATTTGCTTTACACATGAGGGGAATGAAGGCACAGTCTTTACAGATTTCACCCGTGTAATGCTCTAAACACTCTAAACTATCTGTCTTTATTTTCCTGTCATCCAGTGGCAGTACAAGTGGGTAGTTATCTTCCTCGGGACAAGTAGAATCTAAAAGTGAATAAATGGTTAAAGTGTCCGAAGCCCCTCCTCCTTACCCATAAAAACCGGCACCTCTCCAAAGATGGCAGTTTTTTTCTTGTCCCTTTCAGGGACGGACAGTAGAATCTTCGTTCCGGACGGACTTGCTGGTGAGGCGCACGGGTTGCTGCCTGGGGGTTCCTCTTCCTCCGATTGCTCCCCGGGTGGTGAGCAGAGAGAGGCTTTTCCTTCCGTAGCGGGTCGCGTTACGGAAGATGGCTGTTATGCATCCTTTTGTGGTTGTGATGCGGGAGCATGCGCAGTAAGGTGGAACGCACGCCCGGGTGTCGTTGCGTTCCACTGAAGATCCGATCGCGCTACTGAGCATGCGCGAATCGGATCTTCCGGAGGGCGGCATTTTTGAATGCTTTAAAAGGCGCTTTTTTCTGTCTGACTGCAGGAGCATTTGCCAGTACAGGATTACCGTGTCACCAGCCCCCCCACATGGTTCAGAGGAGTTTAGGGTAAGATTTATTTAATCTTTGCTCTATCCTTTCTCTGCCCTCGGATATATAAAAAAAAAAAACAAAAAAAAATTTTTATTAACCTCTGTTTTCTTTTGTCAGATGTCTAGTCCGGTTCCTATAGAAATTCCGGAGAAAGATAAAAGGCCACCGGCTCCCAGAAAAGCTACTTCTAAATCCAAGCATGTGGCTTGTTCGGAGTGTGCTACTCCTCTCCCGGATGGTTGTCGCAAGAAAATGTGTAATTCATGCTCGGCAGAACAACTTGCTACTGAGAAGCAAAAAGATCTGCATTCCTTCCTGGGTTGGTTCCAGGAGAATTTGGCCCAAACCTTTGAAGCTTTTCAACTGTCTGCTGCTCATTCCCAGGAGAAAAGGAAGGAAAGTTCGCATAAACGCAAAAGGTCCAGATCATCATCTAGGTCAGACCTTTCCTCCGGTGAAATCTCTCACTCATCTCTTTCTACTTCAAGTGATAGTTCAGAAGATGAGGTTTTTTTCCCTCCTCAGGAGCTTCGCAAGTTTTTTAAGGAGGTTTCGCGTCTGTTGCTAGAGGAGGATTCAGAAAAGGTTAAAGGCTTTCCGGTTCTACCAAAATTAACAGAACTTATGGAAAGAGAATGGAAGCACCCAGGTAAAAGAGCCTTTATTTCAAAACAGTTCAGACAACTGTTTAAACTTCAAGGGGAAGACACGTGGGATGATCCCCCTAAGGTGGACTTCCAAATTGCACAGCTTTCCAAAAAGACGACCATTCCAATTGGAGGGGTGTCAGGTCTTAAAGACCCCATGGATAGAAGGGCAGAAACTTCGTGCAGGCGCATATTTCAGGCTGCAGGTTCGCAGTGCAAGGCTACGATGGCCAGCGCGGCGGTGGCTAGAGCCCAGAATATTTGGATTCACGCCTTGGGAGAATGTCTCTCTGATGACTCTGATTCTGAGATTTCCAGACTCCTTAACAGGTTGAAGCTTTCCAATAGCTTTTTGTTGGATTCATCTCACGAATCTCTCAAATTATCGGCCAGAACTATGGGATTGTCCTCAGTGGCACGAAGAGCCCTGTGGTTACGCTCCTGGACTGCGGATTCGGCATCCAAGGCCTCTTTATGTGATTTACCTTTTGAGAGGAAAAAGCTGTTTGGAGCTCCGCTAGAAGACCTGATCAGACAGATGTCGGATACCAAACGAGCTCTCCCTCAAGATAGAAGGCTCAAATGGAATCGTAAATACCCTTATCGGAATGCCAGACCTTTCCAGTCCTCCCGCTCTCAGAATTTTCGTCGTCCCTACGGAGATAGGAAATTCCAAGAACGTCCTGGTAAGCAAGAAAAGAGGAAGTTCTGACAGAGTAGGAGGAAGATTGCTATGGTTCAGAGACGCCTGGGAACAGACCACTCAAAATATTTGGATTCGGAAGATCATTGCGGAGGGATACAAAATCAAGTTTTTTCGACCTCCTTTGAGCCGCTTTCTCATCTCCTCCTATCCTGCAAAAAGCAAAAATGTAGCCCTGTTTTCAGCATGCCTCACGCTGCTACGGAAAGGAGTCATAGAGAAGGTCCCAGTTCGTCACAGATTCCAGGGTGTCTACTCTCGTCTCTTTCTGGTTCCAAAGCCGGACGGTTCCTTCCGTCCGGTTTTGGATCTAAAGAAGGTCAACAGTTGTATACGCTATCAACATTTCCGTATGGAGAACATCAAATCGGTCACTCAGATTCTTCAAAGAGGAGACTTTATGGTTACACTGGATTTAAAAGACGCCTATCTTCATGTGCCTATGGCCGAAGCGTCCAAAAAGTTCCTCAGGTTCTCGGTTCGAGTAAACAAGAGAATTTATCACTTTCAATTCACAGCCCTCCCTTTCGGTCTTTCATCGGCTCCAAGAGTTTTTACCAAGATCCTGTGCCCTTTGTCGGCAAGCCTAAGGCTCCGGGGTGTCGCTATCGTGCCATACTTGGACGACTGGCTCATCAAGGCCAACTCTACCAAAAAACTTCTGGCAGACTTGGACACCACGGTTCATTTTCTGGAACAACATGGCTGGATCATCAACAAGGAGAAATCCAATCTCCTTCCCTCCACCAGGATCCAGTTCCTGGGGTTGATGGTGGACTCAGTTTCCCAGTGCATCTTCCTCCCGCAATCAAAGATCAGGAAGATACGACAGGAAATTTCCTTTCTTCAAAGGAATCCTACCGGTTCTGTCAGAAGGGCTATGAGTGTCCTGGGTGTTCTTACAGCGTCCATCCCTGCGGTCCGTTGGGCAAAGTCTCAGCTGCGTCCCTTACAGTGGCAGATCCTTTCCAACTGGTCAAGAAGGGAAGAAGACTTAGACGCAATCTTCACAATATCACGCCAAGTTCTATCTCAGCTGAACTGGTGGAAGAAATCAACCCATCTTTCCGACGGTGTCTCGTTCCAACCCCGACATTGGATAACTCTAACCACAGATGCCTCCAGTATCGGCTGGGGGCGCATTTAGGTTGCCTCTTCAGACAGGGAATTTGGTCCCCGGAAGATTCTCATCAGTCTTCAAATTACAGGGAATTAAAGGCAGTCCTTCTGGCCCTCATGGCTTTCAGGCCCCATGTGGAGGGTCGTTTTGTCAGAATCCAGTCGGACAACGCTACGGCAGTGGCTTACGTAAACAAGCAAGGAGGAACGCGAACACGAAAGCTTCAGGTTCTGTGCTCTGTTTTAATGAAGTGGTCCCAACAACATCTGCAGGACATCTCGGCGACCCACATCAGAGGCTGCTACAATCTTATTGCGGACGACCTCAGCCGGGCAAAGTGGTCTCAGGCGGAATGGTCCCTGTCCGCACAGACCTTCTCCGTCTTAGTAGCAAGATTCGGCCTTCCGGAGATAGACTTGATGGCTACCAGGAAAAACAGGAAAGTGCCGGTTTTTGCATCCCTCAACAGGCTGGATTCTCCTCAGGTTCTGGACGGCCTTTCAATTCAATGGAATTTCCGTTTGGCCTACGTATTTCCTCCGGTGGCCTTGATCCCAAGAATTCTCCAAAAGATTTGCTCAGACAGGGCCAGGGTCTTGGCCATAATGCCTTGCTGGCCAAGTCGAAGTTGGTTTGCCCTTCTCAGACAACTTACCTTGGCGTCCTGGGAACTTCCGACGTCGGAGCCTTTGTTGGACGACAGGGAGCTTCCTCCAGACCTCCTGCGGATGTTTCGGTTGACGGCCTGGCTTTTGCAAGGATGATTCTGCGGAGCCAAGGTGTTGACGGTGACCTTTCCGATCTGCTGTTGAATTCTGTAAGGCGCTCTACATCCCGTATATATTTTCGTGTTTGGAAAAAATTTCTTCTGTGGTGCTCTGCTCGAGGTTTGACTGTCTTCCCTCAGAATGTCAGCTCTATCCTGCAGTTCTTGCAAGATGGTTTAGATTCAGGCCTCAGCGTTTCTACCTTAAAGGGTCAGGTCTCGGCACTTAACCATTTTTTTC
>VKOC01016561.1:0-54303 GCA_009364415.1 Spea multiplicata
ATTTTTTTTGTCCAATTGTGGTGTTACCTACTTTTATTAAAAATGTGAGTTTTCATTATTATTTTTAAAGGTGGGGGGTCATTTTCGGTTTTGGCTTAGTGAACCATGAATGTTTTTGTCCAGAATTTTAATTTTGGTGCATCCCTAGAATAAATAGAACTATTTCATTTTTAATTATCCTGAATTTGTAGTTACAACACTGTCTAGGCCCAGAAATCAGTGAGAGGCAAAGTAAAGGTTTTGTGTCATTTACTTTATTTTAATCTGCATATTTTATTAAAGGCAATAATTTCCCACAGTGAAAAATGAGTGTGGCCCTCGCACGAATATAATTCTGATGAAGTGGCCCACTGCAGAAAAAACTTGGTCACCCCTGTGCTAGAGCATCTTCTGTATGGCAAATAAGCAGGGGGACGCGTACAATGGGACCCTGCAGACTCCGTCCATGCATTTTCAAGGGGGATACCGTACTATGAAAATATGAAGGGACCAATGAGCTGAAGCTGCAGCATCCCTTTAACCAAGCTCACCAACATTTGCTTCCTGGGACAAAGGGGGCGGGGCTGCGCACTCTGCATGATCCTGCAGCACTGAGCTCTAGGCTTCCCTCTACAGATGCCAAGACAGGACCCAAGAAAGTGGACTATCCCAAGAAATTGAGGACTGTTGGCAGGTATGCTAACATGACATTTTCTGGATCGGTGTGATAACTATTCCTCCCCATGAAGGTATAAATCCCCTGCAGTTACTGGCCGTTCCATAAAATAAATAATGAAGCATTATTACATCACCTGGTCTTACATTTTGCTACCAATCTCAGCGTCCTTGAGTTAAAATGACATAACAGGAAGTGCATGCTTTACGTAAATGTGATAAATGCTGTGGCGGTGACACTTCCCATTTAATGCCGGTAGCCCTGCAGTAATAGAGATAATGTATGACATCATCCTGCTGACGGTAGTGACGGGGTTTCACATTCCGTTACAAGTAACACGTTCTGCGGCTTACATGGCATAATGATTAAAATGTGTGGACGGCATGGACCCGGGTGATGGGAATGGTTAGAGGATCATTACATCCAGAGCCGCCAACAGCTCTCTGCAAAGGCTGCGCACTGCTAATGTCAGCCTGCAGACGGCAGCGCACTCTGCGTAAGCCGCGTTGGTGAATAGCAAGGTGAGGCTTGTGGTAGCATGACGTACTCTGGCTGTCGGGCTGGGAGACGCAGAGTCCGCAGCGGGGAGGGCGATGCGATAGGCAAAGTAAACAGAGAGGAGCAGCAGAAGCGGTGGTGGTGGCGGCGCTGCCTGTCCCCGACCCCTCGCAAGTGGATTAGGAGCACGGAAGCCTGACTTGTCCTTCCCTTCTCAGCCAGCAGCCCAGCATGTGCCGGGACCGATTCCCGTACCATCCCCTGAGCGGTAAGCGGCTGATGCACGGTGACTCGCGGTAGGGTTTGCACATCGGCTCGCAGGTGCAGGCGAGGTGCCGGGGGCGGTGACTGCCGTGGTAGCCATTCTCCCAGCTGCACGGCCCTGCGTGGGGGGACAGCATGGCAGACCGGGGAGGGGTGGTATTAACAGTAATAATTGGCCCTTGGAGCCCTGCCTGATGAGGATGCTCTGTAAAGCAGCAGGTCCAGCCAAGCCGGCGGGATAGCAGTATAACAGCCCGTGTGTGCCGGGGATCACTGTGTGATATGCCCCCTACTGCAACATATCCCGCAGGCACTACAACTCCCATCACTGCAGTGTCCATCAGCAGCGGATGGGCCTCACATTGCCCTACCCTGCCTTGCTGTACCATAAGCATCCGTGCAGCAGCATCATTATTACACAATGCAGGCACCTGCTTACAGTGAGATTGGGACCCAGGGGGTAGATCAGAGGTCACTGTGCGGGGAGGGTATTTGAGGGCAGGTGGTGGGGTGTAAAGCGCGGGTTCAGCCGGAGGCAGCTCTGTGAGGCTTGCAGCTCTAGTGTTAAAGTCATGCATGCCATTCTTTATGATGCACACCGTATATAGACTTCACAGAGCCCGTCCTTTGCTGCGGGGCTGACCAGGCTTCTGGGTGGTGCTGGGCCCCTGGCCGGCTGATGCTGTCTGATCACACTATATGTATGTAATATATATATATATATATATATATATTATATAATATTATACAGAGTGTTAATAGATTTACGGTATAATAAAAGGGAGGTACGATAAGTGCAGTCATATAATAATGATAAGTAACATAGTCCAAATACCTACTGTCAATACTACTTTAGGAAAGGAGGTCCCTGTCCTGTGGAGCTTATGGTCTAAAATGAGCAGCAAACTCCATGCCGGGAGCTTTGCGCGTTTTTACCAAGTGTCTGTCAGCAGCAAAAAAACCCACAAAAATTGCAATTCTGTGTTTAACCCTTTAGTCTCTGTTTCTCCCTTCCCCACATTACAGACCAGTATGATGGTGGCTATACGTATATATAAATGTATATGTGTATATACACACACACACACAGGGAATATACTAATGTCATAACCCATTGAGTGCCATGATTGTAGAAACGCACAGTGTATATTATATGGGTAAGTGGGGGATTACGCAATTGGCGTATTATAATTGGACTCCTTTGGCTACCCCAGGTAATATATAATATGCTTATCAGCTGCTTATTTCCAGTGTAACTAGAATTGATTTTGAAAAGGTGCGGCCTGATCTGGGTTATCGCTGTGAGATGGGGTCATCGGGGATGCAGGGGTCATCGGGGATGCAGGGCTCTAAAGCGCAGGCAATTAAATGAAAATGAATGGAAGGATTGATTGTTTTCTCCGTATTGATCACGTTTTGTGGATCTCTCCTTTTTTTGTGTGTGAAGTTGACGTGGATCCTACAGCCTGAGACTTTACATGTAATCATTTCTTTATTATACTTGATGTCTACGATGGTGGAGATCAGCAAGTGTGTGAAATTCATGGGCCGTTCTGTATTTTATGATCATACACTATTTGGCAGACCGCTGGACTAGCAAATGACCCTGCTCCACTTTAATAAATGAAATGACCAAATACGCCTGGCACGGGGAAGAATGGCTTGAAAATAACTTGTTAGATCCCTGCTATGGTAAACAAATGTAGATGTGCTTGATTGGCCACAGGTGTACTTTGATACTCAGCAGGGCTATAGAATATCATTGACCAGTAGACATCTGTGCACTCTGAGCATTGCCACATCTTATCATGGAGTCATCTGTCATCGTTTCACGGTAGATGACCTTTTTTTTTTTTGTTCTACTGGTATCAGAGTCAGACTACTCACAAAATCTAGGAGACATTTCAATGGCTATTAATGAAAAAAACGGGATATCCAGAATACACGCGTTCTTCAGTATAAAATCAGGCAAAAGTACAGTCTTAGATTTTATGAGAATAACAGCCTTCCGATTTTCCTCCTCACCTCACAGAAGGGATATGTATTTCTTGAAAATTTCATTTAGGATTTTTTTTTGCCATGGTAACACTTTCTCTATCAATATATTTTGATGTGTTTTGTTAAGTCTTATGATAGGAAGAACCAATTTGTTCCATATGTATACTGGCGAGAGCGGCTTGTCACATGTTCTTACTTGTGATTTAAAAAAAAAAAAAGCCTGGCTGATCAGTGATTTAAGGCTAAGATACAAGTTCCTCCAGTTTAGCTGAACACTGCTTAAAGGGAAAGCCCCGTGCGGAAATGTCTTCATCTGCAGACCTGGATCCATTGGTGTCAGTCATGGGATATTTTTGGTGGCTTTGTCAAATACCCCACTGAGCTGATTCTTTATGGCAGTGCTAATAAAGTCTATTCCTCCATAGATATTCATTAGTCAGAAGGTCTGACTAAGTGATTAAGACCAAGCCATTCTATTTACCACAGACAGTTTTATAAGGAGTCGGGTTGGGCTAATATAAGTTTTAGAACATATACATATGGCTAATATGCAGCCGCCTAAAAATATAAAATGCAAAAATTAGAACGGTTTTAAAAAATCTCTTTTTTGAATCTGATACTAGCAATAGGATGTTGGTATGAGTTCCCCTTTAATAAACTAGTCGGCATTGAAGTATTATTCTTTTAGCAGGTTTTATGCAGCAGCATCTCATTTCTGATGGGGACGTCTGGTTAACGGTTTCCTATAAATGCACAGTGTTTAAACTATTATATGTTAGTATAATATGTTTCAGTAGAAAGGCTAGGATACAATAGAGTTGAAGAATACCAAGGAGTCGGCCTCAAACTGATCCCTGTGCAGCTGGAGAAATTGTAAGCATTTCCAGATATGGTATTAATTGATGTTGTGCTGGAAAAAGGAAGAATCCTATTTCAGACGGTTGGATCGATGACTTATTTAGTCTATTCTGTACTTAAATTGTTTTAACAATCTATACTCCAAAATGTGAGGGGGAGTATCATTTACTCGGATTATTTGACAGCAGGGGTGTGGGGCGACTGTGATTTCTCAGTTTTATTGCATTCGGGAAATAAGAGTTCCGGTTCATATTTCCTCTACGGACGCATGCGGTGCATTTAATCCTGCGGCCGGTGTATGCACAGCAGTGCATGTCGGCTCCACTTGCGTTCTTGCGAATTGAATCTGCATTTAAGGACTGAGGAAATCTGTAACGCGCTTTAAGGAAAACTATCACTGCCACAATCTTTAGCATAAATACACTTTTCTTAAAACTACTTAACAGTGTAAATGTTTTGGAAATATTTACTTTAAGTGTATACATCAGGGACACGATGTAAACTATGGGCGCCATTTACCACCGATGGCAGCAGATGTTCCTTGCATAAAGCCATATATTGCACCCTCTGTACTATGGCGTGTATAATGTAATTGCTGCATTGGTCTGCACATCATGGGACATGCGGGTAGTGAGAAAAGAAACTGGGGAGTTCCAGAGGGCCATAGGTAGGTGAATATAAGTAGAATTCAAGTTTAAAGTAATACGTATGTATTACTTCTCTCTCATTCCCCCCCCCCCCCCCAGCGATCACCGGGAGCATACTTAAGTATCCTTCCCACACACAGGCCAATTCAATACATTTAACTTGCATTGTGTTGTCTGTAAGGACAGTGGGATATAAGTAAGATTAAATACTGGGCTCCATGCAGAAAAAAATAATTTAAAAATACTAATGCAACATATTTTAAATAGAAAAGCATGTATAATTAAATGGAACGTCACTTATAAAGTATGGTACGTAGGATAAAACCTCCCAAAAGACTCCGGGATGTCACTTCAGAGCAAGGCTGTTGGGGTCTAAATGTGGGGGTTTATCAGATGTCGGGGAATTCACATGGGACCAATGTTCAGCTGGGCCGGAGAATCACGGTAAGGTTAGAAAGGCTTAGCCCTATACGTTTCGTCTAAATCATAGACTTCATCAGGGGCTAGTAAAATTACCCAATGGTGAAACGGAATGAAGAAGTTGCCTGTAGACCAGTTGGGAACGTATAGCCACGTGGGGCGTCAGTTCTCCTTGAGACACGGAAACCCAAATATAAAATGCAAATTTAATCAGAGTATCCTGAAAGAAAGAAACAACTAGTGGCAACTATGTTGTATATGTGTGAATATCCAGTTATTCCAGGGTAAGCTAGAAGTAACATGCTAAAATACATTATAAAACTCCCAATATCTTAAATAATTTAAAAAGGCACTAATTCTCTTAACAAATGCAGACTGAACATTATGAGAGTTAGTTTTATAACCGACAGCGCTCATTGATAACAGGAAAGTTAGGCAAAGTATGTTTTGTGTGTATTATATATATATATATTCACACACACACACACACACACACACACACACACACACACGTGTTTAGCCCTCAGGGAGACTTTTTCTCCTCCAGGTAAACCAGTTCCACCACTCCATATTCCTCCATTAGATTATCTCTTGTTTCCCCTCTATATATTGCCTATTTCGTGCCCTGTTTCTTTTTCTTTATATTATTCCATTAGGGATGTTTGTCCTCTGGACACATGCCCATTTTGCCGAGCCTTAATGAAGGTGCTACTTGTTTAAATGCCCCCCTTGTGTCGCTTACATATTTTAAGGTTGTTAAACAATACAACTCGTACTCACAACACTGTCATATGTACAAATACTAGAAATGTGTTTAAAAAGTAAATTGTGTAAATAAAATAAGTTTTTCTCAGTAAATTTACTGCTAACAGGTCAAGTAAAAGGTCTTGGTCTATGGTATATAGCGGTAACTCACTTCATTATGATGTCATCTACAGGCGTATCACAGCCATTTCATTGTGATCTTATATGATGTAGTGGTTACTATGGCAATAGATCTGCTGCAGGATTAAGTCAGCATAAACAACAATACCTATTATATATTGTTAAAGCATTACAGACAGGCAGCAGGTGACATTATATATTATACTCATGAATGGTGTGGAGGCAAGTCCTGCTCACAACACACTATAGAGAGACACTTAATACAAGTTTAGGAATTTCATATGGCGCAGCGTCTTTTGGACACGCTAGTCACGCTAGTGAATAAATATAAAATGTGTTGTCATTGTGAGAAGGGAAAGCTTATAACCGTATGGGAGGCAAGGACATAGTGCTTTCTACACATGCTTCGGATGCCTGCTGGCTCTTTAACTCCCAAGGACCATCCTCAGTTATGCACTCTATATATATATATATATATATATATATATATATATATATATATATATAATATTATATATATATTACTGCATTCACAACATAATCGATGCGCAGTGTTCTTTTTAAGGCATGTATGTGACTGCTTCATGCACACATGGTTAAGAATATATTTGAGATGAGCTCTATATTAGATCAGCTTTCAGGCCAACAATAAAATTGTTGTAATAGTTTAGTTTAATCTGGGATTTTTTTCCTTTTGTAACAAACTCTGTGAAAACCGGGACTGTTGGGAGGTATGCATGTATGCCGATGACATAAGCGTTCTTGCCCGCTCGCTGCATGTTTTCTAGCTGTATGCGTGTTTCGATGGTCTCTGTGCCCAGTCAGGCCCCGAAGCATACTTGCTGGTTCCAACAAGCACTGCCAGTGCATATCTTTATTATTAGCTTTTTTGCGGGTTTGTTCCTGTAGTTCTTTTTACTGTGGCACATCGCCAATACAATTCTGGCCAAGGTCGTTTCTCAGACCTGAAGCCAATGCTGCCATCCTCTTTTGCCCGTTAGACAACTGTGTATTTTTTTTTTTTAAGGGATACTGTTTTCCAAATTGTTTTAAATCAAAACATGTAAGTGATCGAAACATTAAAAAAGTCACTTCTTTTTCAGAAATGGCAGATGGCTGTGATTACAGCTATTTATGTTTTGTATAAAGAAGCACAAATGGTGCATTGCAAGGCATTTTCCCTCAACTGTAAGGATTTGCTTACATGTCTCAATTTCTCATCTTCTTTACAGAATAAAATAATAATCATGGCGAACAGGACGTATTTGGCAACTCTTGTATTTTCTAAGGAGTCTGAATACATAAAGGCTTTTATGCATTGAGAATCAAATACTCGCCAAGCCGCCTTTGGACAGTGAGGACAAATTGGCCAATTGACGCTGTGTTCTGACCCCTATATCTGAAAGACAGCACTATAATCTGATACCTGTATTATAGTATTTGACAGTAATACATGGTTTATACAAATAATGGACCTTTATAGTAAAAGCAAATTCGGTCCAAACGTGTGTCATAACTCATCAAAACAGGCATAATTAACGAGTATATGTTTTCATCAAATCATCATTCCGCGAACAATTACTGTGTTTATAACATTTGGTCAAACTTCTAAAGAGAAAAAAATGGTTGCAAGTATCCAGGAGGGATATTGGAGAATTTATTCTTTATATATTATTGATATTTAAATGAAAACGAAGCAGAGAAAATTTTAGTTTAAATATTTATTTCTCCCTCTCTCCCTCTCCTGTTTTATAGGTATGTACATGTATACATGAGAAAAAAATATAGACTGTCCTGATTGGAAGCCACCCTACATAATCTTCATTTATTTTTTTGTATTAACCCCTTACAAATCACACCTAATTCCCCACCACACTAATTACACAATATTAACTTAAAAATATAGAGATCAATAACCTCTTAATGAATAGTTTTTTTTCTTACTGTTCTCTGTTTCCAGCTCACAATCATAGTGAGAAGGACAAAGGCAGTGATTACAAGCACTACCTTTTGCCATTCGATTGTATGCTGTATACGTGCATGTGACGTCATTGGTCCTCAAGGGACATCTTTTTGTGATGTATCTTGTAGGTCATTGGTCACAAAGGGGTTCATTTAATTCTTTCATCAACAGCCAGTGGTTTAGTACAAGAACAATGTAATTTCAACTGAGATTTCAACTGTTTTTAGTTAAAATGTTAGTAAAATTGAAAAATAGAAAATATGTTTTAAACCTAAACTGAGTCGACATGAGGTGAGTATTAGAACCATACAGTTGGTGGAAATCCTTGTCTATAATTCATTTTCTTCCAACCGGAGATTGAGGATGGATTTGGGATGAAAGAAAGAAAGTGTGAAAGTGGTGTAAATTATGAATACACTGCAATCCTCAGTAGAGTATGCTGAAAAGCTGTTGGACTGAGCATCACTCAGGATATTAAGGGCAACCTTACATCAGAACTACAGCGCTATGGAATTTGATGGATAAAACAATAAATAATAATAATTAGCTATATAGCCAAGAAAGCCAATTATCCAGCTTTTGCTCATTGATTAAAAAATATGCTAGGATTCACATTATAACTGTATTCCCCACTAAAGCACTCACATATGTTTACAACAGGATCACAGCCCAACTCATTTCCAGATGCTTGCAGAGTTAAGAACAGGTCATGGTCACAACTAGGAAGACTGGAATAATTGCAATAACATAAGCTTAGATGGGGTGGGCAGCAACCATACGACCAGCTTGGGTCTGTGTGGTGTTTTTTTTTTACTGAAGAAGGAAACTTTCTTTTACTGTAGAAATCCAGTGAGATTCTGCTCCTCAGTCTGTCTCATCAGCCTATTTGCAACTTGCTGTCCAAGGGTTAATTGGGAGGAGATTTAATTGCACCTCCCCCAACACATTAATAAGGTTTTGGTAGCCGTATAAACTGCTTTGTGTTTTACATCAAACCCATTCCAGGAGTATTGGTTGCAGCTTTGCATACATTGGTACCATGTATGTTTCAAGCATTTACTTATTTTATTATATCCACCAATCAATGTACAAATTGCCAAAAGTGACAAAACTAGATTTATTATCCCTAAAATGGTGTCGGCACATTTGCAGTAAATGGTCAGACAGGGTCACCTTGAAACATTCTTTACCTGCTCTGATACTTTTATTACTGACCACATCATTTCACGTCCTGCTGTTGCTTGCATACAAACCAGTATTACAGCAGCATATACTGCTAGAAACACGGGCCAATACCAGAGAGTGATCCAGTCACTGCTTTTTAACTTTAGAAGCAAAGAGCTCTGAATTTTCATCCAAATTTCATTGGTTCTTGTACTCTCACTCACACCCTCTCTCCGATTGTCTCCCTACCTTCTCTGCCGACCGATTCATTGTCCCTGTCTCCATGCCACGCAGCACTGTTTCTGATCTTGCATCTTTTTATTTTTCTGTCTTCTTCCACTGCTCCAAAAAGTATTCATTCTTTGTCAGCTTCTCAGTCGACAACAGGACCGGGACATGACCTCTGGTGAGCTTCAGTAAAATGGCAGAGATTATAGAGGCAGAGGATGTACACGGAAGCTCCGCCATTTTGCTGAAGTGCACCAGGAGATTACTTCCGGCAAAAAGATGGAGCCTCCGGGAACACCCTCTCCCCATATCCTCCAATTTTGCGGAAATTCCCCAGAGGACATGTCCCTTTCCTGTTGTCCATAGATAAGCGGACAAAGAACGAATATTTTTTTGAGCAACGGAAGAAAAGAGAACAGGAAGATGCAAGATAAGAAACGGAGCTGTGTGACACAGGGATATATAAGCAGAGAAGGTAGAGGGACATTCCACTTGATTAAGAGCGTGAGAGAGTGAATGAGGCCGAATGGCAACTAATTTTGTTTCTGAATGTCAAAAGCCCCACCATTAATGTTGGAAACAAATGGGTAGGGAACGGAATTTGTTGTCTGAAAATGAGAGGACCAAAAATGAAACAGTTTGTCGAAATAGTTTTTGTACAAATCAATTAGATACATTTATACATACCACACGAGCGCAGAAACAAAATATAAGCAATAGTGCTTATTTATTCTTATTTATACATCTCTGCATCGTATTTTGCCATCTGTAAAAGTTTTTCTCCCCTCTGCACTGCTTCTTCCAGGTATTGCAGTGTGGTTTACCGTGTCAATACATGGTTATGGGCTAGAAGGTCATACTGTTCCTTGACAGCTAAAGAATTGATTTTGTGCTGAGGTACACCAGGGGATATCGGCTGTCAGCCCCAGATATGTTGACAGTGTGCTTCCCGTTGGCCTGCATTGTTTGATAGCTTGCCTACCACAGGAACATTTCAAGACTTTCAGGTGGCTTCTTAACCCTTCTAATATCCAAAGGATGAGCAAACCTATCCTTCTGTTTGAGTCTGTGAAATGCATTGCTTTTTGTCTTCCTTTTAGTTATAGCACCTAGGTTGAATAATTATGTATATATATAGATACAGTATTTTGTAATAAATGTATCTGTATGTGCCATTACTCCAGTGCATTTTCACTCCAGTGCATTTCCATTAAGAATGCCTGTTTCTCAACCAGTAGTTGCTTTAAAAGATTGATTAGGAATCTCTGATTAGGTAATTGACAGACCAACTGACAAGACAAAATGCATTTGCTTGTAATCACATCTTACAAGATACAGATGCCATGCCATATAATTTTATTGAATAAAGATGAGCCCCTTGTGTGTGTGTCGCATGATGTTTGGAGGAAACCGGTGTGAGAGAGAGGTGCAAGATGAGTATTTGTGTTTCCCTTTCTTTTCAGTTTTGGTAATTCAAAGATACACTCCAGAAGAAAAGAATGGGAAAACACAAGAGCCAAGTGGCCATGCCTCAGAATATCGTGTAGTTGGTGCCTATAATTGACCATAGATGGACTTTCATTTAGATCCAAAGATTTATAATATGGTGTTACGATGACTGGTTGCAGATTAAGGATAAGTATCTCAAGCATACTGTTTTAAAAAAGCTTTTTTTTTCCTGTTCCGTACTTGTTAAGTAAATCTTTTGACAGATATCTTCCTTTGTTTGCCTTGATAGTTGTAAAACTTTGGAAAAGTTTCTGAAGCATAGAGTACAAAGTCTATGTGCTAGGTTATTTTCATGCTGCGTGGGCTCTTTCCTAACGCATATCTTTTTGAAAAAGTAGTCAGAGAACAATAAGCTGTAACGTTACAATTCTCCTGCTTATTATTTAGCTGTTAATCGTCTCATCATTCATGGAGTTATCTGGCGAATATGTAATTTTGTATGCCACTCAAAAACAACAATGTTTTCCTACATAGTTGTTAGTGGTGCCAAATATATCCTTTTATTTGTTAGACAGTAGATGATTAAATAATGCAAACACCTCCCCGACCTTGTGAAACTGTGACTATGAAGATGCTGGAGTATTCTCAGGTTAATAAGATTGTGTTTCATGTCCGATATACTGAGCAGTAAAGACCTAATAAGATAAAAAAAAAAAACTACATACTATATAGAGCTGTGGTTGTAGCTCATACTCTGGAATAAATAATACTATCTACATCGTATGTTTATGTCGACTAAAAAAAGAGTATTGTCTTTTTTTTCTAATCTTGGGGGAAAGTAATTTATTTTGCAAGAATTATTTTCAACCATCCAATCATTTCCAATCAAATGTACCTAGTCTGTATTATAAAATGTTTAAAGGGAAATTAGGCCATCGTTCAGACTTTAATGCATATAATAGATGAATGTCCCCTTGCGAATGCATGGAGGGGATTCTGCATTTGCCCCTCTACATAATCTCAGCTATTTGCGGTGTCACCTACCTCTAGCTCTTCATTAGCAAGTGTTTTTAAGGGGTATAGGTCTAACGAGACAACCCATGCGCATGTTCAGAAAGCACAGACATTGATTTTCTTAGGTTTGATGAATGCATATTACATTTCTTAAAATGTACTTTATTATGCCTTTGTTGTTCAGGAGACTGCCTGTAACACCGGGCTGTGCTTTTTAAACTGGTGTACTGTTTCGCTGATTACTTGACATTCTACAATCTGTTTCATATGCACAACAACTCATGTTTCTAACAGATTCAGAATGATCCCCGCTGCTAATTCTTACACCTATACACAGTATAATTATTAGTAGAAAAGTTTCCTCCTTTATTATGCCATATGATGCCATATTGCTTAGTATCATGTTTTTAAACAGTTGCCTTGGCCTAAGATATTTACAGCAGGGTGAGGATCCAGATCGCACGCAGCGCTGCAGGGGACCTGGATCCTCCTCCGGGAGCCGTGGATGTCTGTGTGATGCAGACAACCCCGCTGCTGCCGGTACTCCCACCAGCATAGAAGCCCCGGTGGATGTGACGAGCAGCAGCAGAGGTTGTCTACGTGCATCACGCAGATGTACATTGGCTGCCCCCACTAGGCATCAGGGAGTCTGTGGGTGCATTGGTAAGTCGGAGGGGTGGGGTCAGAGGGGCATATCTAGTGGAGCATAAAGCATATGCAGGGGGCAGAGTGGCATATTCAGTGGGGTATGGAAAGACAACCAGAGAAGTTGCAAATATTTCATTATATTTTAAATTTAATAATCATAGAAGTAAAATGCACAATAAATGTAACGCACTTGAATCAAACCCAAAACACCCTGCCTGCAATCCGTGAAAAAATTGTCTTTCACAAAACCGGTCCCTGGTGCCAAAAAGGTTGGGGACCACTGGTCTAAAGGTATGGAAATGAAGGACAGTTTCCATGAAATGTGACATGAATAATATATTGGAGGCAGGGTAAATTCTACACAGTGTCTAGCATAATGAAATCTCATTCTTTATAACCTTCTAAAAATTGACTCTTCTCCATTACATGTACCTTTTGACCCTTGTGCCTTTATCTCTGTTCCTTTTCATTAGGATCACTTGAGTGATTATCTTTCTCTTGCATGAATTTTATTGCTGAAGGATTAACACAATCCTCTAAAAGGAACAAATACTGTATCCAAATTAGGCAATGGCGTACCCTTAACTGTAAGCCGTTTTAAAAAAAATTAATTCATGCTTCCGAGGGACAGAGTTTGCGAATGTCTAATAATATTTGTAAAAAAGTGTATGCAGTATCTTTCTGTCCATTACAGATAGAGCAATATAGTAAGATCAATAATTCATTTAACCTTTCATGGAATTTTCATAGAGCATTAATTTTTTAGGAAAGGAAAGTAGGTCTTGAATGGAGGTACAGAAGATGGTCTCTGTAGGAGATTTCCATCAAATAACCAGGAGCACGCATGTTTGACAGATGACTTGAGGGACATATTCACAAGATGAAAAACCAGGAGTATTGTGGCTGCCTTTACATGTGATATATACATGTGCTTTGAATATAACCACGGTAACATGAATTTACTTTATATTCCTATTTATAGACCCAGATTTAAATAATTTGGAACACCGTGAGCAATCTGTTTATATATCTCTAGATGTTTATGGCTTTTTTTAGTTTCTCAGTGTTTTCTGCCGTTATATTTATTAAACCATTGCACTGATGTTCTTCATACATCTCTCCTGCACAGTGCTGTATGCTGATTCCCATAAAAGTATTATACTTCTGAGAAGTACACCAGAAGGTAGCATCACAGGATAGTTTGTAGTAAAGCTCCACGTCGGGCACACCAACGAGGAAGGTTCCCACCGACCGTTGAAGGTTCAATGATCTAGAATGGGAGTAAATGTTTTCCTTTAAATCCTCAATGTTGAATCGATGACTCTATACTTAAACTAATGTGTAATTGACCCAATGTGCTCAAATACCATTTTTGCTGTGGTGGTGGGAAGTTTAGTCCCTTCTATTTAGGATACGGTTACAGGGAGTGACTGAAGATCATGGTGGGTAGATGTTAATACGCAACCGACAAGCACGCTGCCCTACTAATTAAATTACAAATAATCCTCAGGACGAACTACGGGCCGCTTCCTATTGAAGCAATCATTTTTTCCACAATGATGTGCTTTTTTTAGAGTTGAATTCAGTTTGTTACTGCTCTACCTTTGTAGGTGAATGCCGTTTGGATGCTTCTCCCAGTCTCTCGCTCAGCGATAATGCTATGTGCTCAGAAAAATGATTCTATTCATAAATCTGTCGCATCTGTCTTTAATTTGGTGTCCCTGAGGCATTTGGTCTTTAATCACGAGTTGCCTGTAGCTTAGCAACCATAAATAGCCATATCTGCGGAGAGTAATGCGGGTCAGCGGAATAACGCTTACTAGGTTCTACTTATATACGTGAAACCAAATTACCGCATCTCTCTGAGGGACGGTGTGTGTGTATATCAGAGTCAGTGTTTGTGTCTAGGAATTAGTGTTTGGAGCAGAATCCTAGAATCTCTTTTAAAATCATCCAGTCCTCACCTGGAATGTCCGAGCGTCAGATAAACCAAATACCTTTTAATTATACAGACTTTTGTCTCATTACTAATTTGTCATGTGAGATAAAATCGGCCCCTGATGTTCTGGCCATAAAACATTTTGGGAAAAAATCTTAAAACCTTTGTGACAATTTACATAATACTGCATCGCAGGATTCCAGCAGTTGATGCCAGAGGACATACTATTATGTCCTATCGTAGGCTGGGCTGAATCCACTACAAAGGTGGGGAAATGGATGGACGAAAGATGCCAAAATAAACATATTGCAATTCTGCCTACTTTTCATAAGCATGTATTTTTATGTAGAATACCAAATTTATAAAAATATAATTTAGAAGCAAATATGCACGCATTTTAACATTTGCCCTATAACTGCCAAAAAAAATGGAAATCCACATGAGGTATATCCAAACTCAGGACAGGTATATGAATCTTTTTTGGGTTACTTCTCATGTGCACTAGTTGTGTATCATTTATAAAGTATAAGACTGTAAAACAAAGTGGTTTTTTTTGTTGTTTTCCTCAATGTTTCACCTTTTTAGTATTTTTTATTATATAGATGAATGTGGTTCAAAAATAAACCCCTATTGGTCCTAAAAAATCAACAATTTGTTTGTGAAAAAGGTAAATAATGGTTGAAAAAGGACATAGAGAAAATTTTTGTATCATCCACAAATGTAAAAATGGCTTTGTCCTGAAGGGGTTAAACCTTGTATGTGTTTGTTTTCCCCCACGTGATTAAATCTTCTGAGAAAATCTGACAGACTTGCTAATGTTCTTTTGCTTAGATATAGAAACCAGAACTTGCAACTAATGCTTTCTCCAAGTGGGACAGCGCCTTTAATCTTCAGCATTTTGGCCTTAGAGGCACATTTGATTTGGCTTAATGTGTTTTTAGTAAACCAACGAATAGTTGTATTATTTCATTGTACAAACAGCATAAAATATTTAATTTTAAATTACCTTCATAAAAGACACTGAAGCTGGAGCTGTTTTTGTTGTAGCTCCTGGGTTCATACCAGGAATTACCTTATTTCTCTTCTTCTTCCTTTGTCTGCAAGCTGCTTTTTTTCTTTGTAGTCTACTTACTGGGACACTCTACCCATCATGTGCAGAATCCCCTCCATATGCATTGCTCCTTTCCCCATCCCTGCAGCTATATAGCAAATGGTATACTTCCCTTCAGTCTGCTCCAGGCCCCCTTGGGCATGCGCGCAAAGCTCTCCTGGTTTTAATGGGAGCACTTTCCTACCACTGAGTGGCTGCTTTTGCCTCTTCCTTACCCCCAGCTATTTTGTATGCAGATGATGAAGCCTACATGCACGTGATGTACTTGCTGCCGGTCAGCTCCTGGGCTGGCACGGTGAACGCTCTTTAAGGCATTTTGTTGGGCTTTCTGTTGAGCAAGAACTGCCCACGAGAGAAGCTAATCCTGTCTTCCTTACAGATGCAGTTTCCAAATATTTCTGTCTACCCTGCCGCTCTGGAGTAGATGGCCCTGATAAACGACTGTGCTTTGTAGTGATAAACTCTGCAGATAGAATAAGTAAGACCAGATTAGCTGCGGCACACACGGAGCTATTTCTCCAGAGCCCCAGTGCAATTGCTTCAACAATTGCCCCCGGCGCTCTGACAGGTCCATACGTCTTACGTATCCTTTAAAGTGGTGATCTAATAGAGTCCCACGGCCATCATCCTCCCTCAATGACACTGCAAACCGAGAAGTGATGTCACTTCCAGACACGCAGCACAGCGAGGGAGCTGCAGCTCACAAGAGAGCTTCAGTAGGGAAGTGGAGGATGCAGTAAATTTTGTGTGCGTGTGTATATATAGATGCGCGTGTGTGTGTGTATGTAATGTACACCAATCAGCCGTATGTATATGTGTGTGTGTGTGTGTATATAACGTTGAGGAATATATGTCAGCTAGTGAAGTGCAAAGAGAGATCAGAAGAAAACTGTAAGAGGCAGAAAGCAGAGGAAAAAATGGGGAAAAGAGCTTGCTAAAGGCATACAATCCAGGGAAGGGGCTTTTCCTGCGTTATTGCTCCAGGGCCCAGAGCTCCTTAATATTTCCTTGCAAGCGAACACATTATACCGGGCAGATAGATTGCCTCCTGTTTTATTAAGTAAATGGTTTTTATCCTTACTTGATATTACGTTTGACTTGTTACTCTAGCAGATTTGTACTTTGCTTGTTTTTATTCCCTTTATGCACCGCATATCACAGGGGATGGACTTTCGGAATGTATTGACTACATTACTACTTTATATGGGATATAATTGATGAAAACCGTGCTGCCTCTTGAGTAAATAGTTATGTTTCTTAAACATGAATTTAGCCTTTCAAGACACGTCTCACAGAAAAGAAGATTCTCTTGGAGAGAAATTTGAAAAATGTGTGTTTTACGTTGCCAAGATTGGCTTTATATAACCAACATTGGCAGGGCCTGTCCCGCAATAAACCGAAAGCTCTGTGGTCCGGGCTTCTTATCCTTTTTTATGAGCACCAAGCCTTGGGTGCATTAATCACCGGATCCACTTCAACCGCAGGTAGACAGATTCTATCAAGATAAACGTCTCCTTGCATGGCATATGATTGCTTAATAATGTTACATATAATACCGTATAACATGGAATTAATTTTTTTATCAAAATTTGCAAATTTGTTTTTTAACCCCCCTCTGCTACTTAGTATATATTATGAGTGCAGAAAGGGGCAAATGCATATGGGGATGCCCTAAATATCATGCATTAAAGTGTCTGATTGCTGCAGTGTCCCTTTTAAGCAGGACCGGACTGGTAATATAAAGTGGTGGTCGTCTGATGTCAGCGTGGTCCACTCGGCATTTTCCTAGTGTGCCAAATGACCAGTCTGCCTTTAAACAAGTGATTAGGGCACCCATCTCAGAACAGAATAGCAAGCGTGACACACATTTATTATAATGTTATATTTTAATGTAGTGTATTTTATTTATGTAAAGCTATCGGTTTGGTTAAAGATGTGTTCCATGGTTTTTTTTTTTGTTTTTTTTTTTAAATGTATTAGCTGCTACTGAACAGACTGCATGCATGTTACCAAATGAGAGCATACAATGAAAACAGAAAAAGAATAATAAAAAATGAAAACAAAGCAAAAAGCTTGATGTATCTACACTGCAGAATTAATAGAACTACAAATCTGGACAGTTTGATCAAAGCATTCCTTTTATTTTATGTAATTTGATTTACTGGCAGGTATTGCTTTATTTCTCCCGCATTCCATTTATTACACCAACAATCCTTATTTAATGATACATGTAATGCAATGAACAAAAGCCTGTAGGCAAAGCAATCCTAGCATTCAGAAGCTTTAGAACATTCGACAGATCACCATGGTATGTAATGTGAAATTACCATTCTTGTCTTGCCTGCTACTAGACACTTTAATATTTTTTTTCCTGAAGAAAAAAAAAATTAATTACAAATGTACGGTTGGTCTCTGGCGTCTACAGCTTTCATTTCCAGCTGCAGCCTTGTAGGAAAAAGCACGGTAGAATAATCTGATTTTTCTGGCGTTTTCGAGGAGATATCGTATTGCGTAAAGGAAGAATTGTTGTGTTAAGATTTTGATTACCGTAATCCATATTCTGTCGGGTTGGGGGGGAAGCTCTGCCTTTGCACAGTTTTGGCATAGCTTTTGGGTGCACTGAGGGTCCGATACCTTGAGAACCTCTAATTGTAGTGAGATTTGTTTTTTTTCTGCCACATTCGGTGACGGTCATGGGCCCAGGGAGTTGCGTTTCCAAGGAATTTATTGCAGAGGAGGATGAAAAAGTATTTTGTCAGCTGCTGCCACGGATATGCAGAATTCCTGATGTAAATTCACTTTCACTCTTTTAGGGCACGAGCTAAGACCCTACATTACATTACATATAAAGCGCCAGCCGATTCCGCAGCGCTGTTACATTGATTAGAACAATTTATAAACACATACAATAACACATGCAATAACAAACTGGTGCAAAGGAGAATAGGGCCCTGCTCTTGCAAGCTTACAATCTAGTCGGTTGTTGAATTTTGAAATCCGTATCCGTGTAGTATGTCGAGTAAAACTCTATAGTAAAGAAGTATAGATGAACTGAACCTCAGTGGGTACCTTCAAAGTATTCAACTTTGTAAATTGACTTTTGTGTTAAACTCATGTTGCTGTGGGATATTGGTATAGTGAGGAGTCTTAGATGCTTCTATTAGAAAATATTTGTTTGATAAAAGGCCACTGAAGATTCAGCGAGAATACATATCGGAGCATGTAGAGCTGGTTTTATTCAGTGTTCACAGATGCCCCTCCAAGTACTGCCTGATCTCGCGTCTCTTCTGACATCAGGGAATTGTACGAAAGAAGACATTATTCCAAGGTTTTGTGCTTGTTGCTTGATGTGCAAGGTAGTCTAACATGCTATATTTTGATGTGAAAACATTGTTCCTCCCTGTAAACTTTGTCCAATTAAAAGGATTATTAGGATTGGGTGTTGGGTATTAAGATCTTGATAAAAAGTAAATCAGACCTGATTTTGGCCAGCTAAGCCGTCTTGCCCATAGCACGCAAGCATCGACGTGTAAAGTTTCCCCCACAACTTTCGCCCTTCAATATAAAAAAAAAAGATGGGGGCATTTTGAATAATTCAATTGTCTATCCTACCGAGCAGGGATTTGAACAACCTGTACACTGGCATGGATAAATCTACTTAAAGCTCTCCTGCCTTCAGTTTAATTTAAAACTAGGTCCACCGCATGACCACAACAGTAGAATCTCACAATTCGTCAGAATATCAGAGATGAGCCGCAGCATGCAACTAGACATCGCGTGACGTTGCTGTGCGCGTCCCTGGAGATCCCTGTGTAGCAGAGCTGGATTCGACACAAGCCCAGCCTGGGCAGGAGTAATAAATAGACAGGGGTCTGTGTACTGTACAGGTGAGGCTATTATGATGTTGGCATATAATATCACACTCCACTTTATCCTGCCTATACTCCAGGACGTGGACAGAGCTAGTATTTTGCCCCCAGCCTAAATGTATGTGGATGCCCATGCACATATGATACCTTAGCCCCATCATACTGTGTTCATGGATGATCTTGAAAACCTCCAGAAAACTTTTGTCTTAAATAGCCTCTAAGCCTCTGGGGCACCACTACAAAATGGTATGGTTTCAGACAGCAGTGATCCAGAAATGGCCATCCTACCAAAATCTCTCAAACAAGAACAAGTTCTGCAACAATGTTCTGTGGGTACATAAGTCAAAAAGCTCCGGTTATGTCCAATCTAAAGCAAATACTACATGGTGGCAACGTTCTCATTGTTTGGAGATGCTTTGGTGCATCAGAACTTGGAAAACTTGCCATCATTGAAGACCGCAAGGAAGTTCCATCTAAGATTGGGAAGAAAGGAAATCTACACTGTAGGGTCTTGAGGTTTGAGTGTCGTCTAGCATAGCTATGCATTGTTTGGCAGGGGCATTTCTCAAGGCATCACACATGGACAGCACTGAATGTAGTTCATGCATGTATTACACTTTGTAACTCCTTTCTATTCCTACTCTGTTTGTAGAGTACGTGTTTTTAGATTGAAAGCTCATTGGATCAGGGCCCAGTAACCTTTGCTGTTAGTCCAAATTATTATGTGATGCATTCAATTTCACTGCAAAAAGGACTTTTTTGAAGAACATATTAATGCGAATTAGACAATTAGATTAAAATGTGTTAAAAAGAACTTTACGTTTCCAGTATTTGTCTTTTCCTGACAAACGTAGACTATCTAGCCTCCCATAGGAGCTAATTTTAACTGGTGATTGAATATATCCAGGAGTCATATGTGCGTCCACAACAAATGTTTGCCTCGTGCATCTTTGATTCTAATTCAGATGCTATATGTGTATAAATGGAGACAAAAAATAGCATTAACACGACTTGGAGCTACAACTTATATATAATACCGATGTTTACACCCTGGATGGATGCTTTACAGAGAAGTTATCTGTTTTATAAGATGATAGGTTTGCAGCTTGCGTGAAGAACGTTATGAAGCCACAATAAATATCATTATGTATAAGGCAGCGTGATTTGTGTGTGTATAGCCCACAGATGCATACCTCCCAACATTTCAAAATGTGAAAGAGGGACACTTAATTGCTCTTGCAGAACTCACCAATACAAGCAATTGCACTTTAAAATGTCGCGCTTTTATCACAGCTTAAAACGCATAATTTTTGTCAGTACAGTCACGCATATAAAAAATAACCAACACATTGATTTAAATTCCCATGAGGCTCATCCAGATATACTACTTCCATGATGCTGGCTGAGCATCATGGGAAGTGCAGGTAACAGTAGATAATTGTCTCCCCATTGTCTCCCTTTCACAGGAGCTAGTTTTTTATCCCAACTCTGCAAAAAAGTATTAAAGTCTTTGTGTGTGTGGTGTGTGTGTGTGGTGTGTGTATAGGGCACAGATGTGGATATTGCAAAATTAGAATTTAGCTTTTGTTATACAAGCGGATTATATGTTCAGTATTATTGTGATTTATTGGATTGCATCATGGAACCGGATTTATAGAAAAACCACTGTTTAATGGGATATGTTTTAAAATGATTTCTTCTTGAGTGTAGATACATCAGGAGTTCTGGATACTGCCAAAGTGCTATAATTGTTTCAAAAAGTTGTCATTTTGGTGCTAACATAGCACTGTTCAAGAGACCTACATTAACATGTTGAGAATTGAGCATTTTTCTAAACTTTTTATTAGGTTTATCCTCTGTATGTAATATAATATCACACTGTTTTATGTTTTGTATTAAGGACAGCAGTGCTACATAATACACCAGAATACTTTGGCGCTTACCTTGCCAATAAAAACGCTATAGTGTGGGACTTTATTTAGGTCCCTTTGTGGAATTGCTTTAGGATACGATGACGTTGAGTGCATAGGCCGTAGTTAGTGCCTGGTAACCTTAGGAACCTATACATTGTGTGGCAAAGTTTAGCTTTTCATACATGTTGCAGCTCTGAGTCTTGTCAATGGAATGGAGAAAGCTTGTTTCTCTTTTCAGGTCTAACTCTGACAGGCAACGAAAGCTCGCCTTTCATCCTCCTTAGATAGGTTGGAGACAGCTGAGCGATTATTTAGTCCGATATCTTGGAGAAGACTGGGTGAGATGGGGGGAGGGAGCAGAGGGGAATTTACTCCCCAGCCCTGGGATTGGTGGTCTGTGCGGAGGCATCTGTCTTCAGAACTTCACTGGTATGTGAAACTGAATCACTTCGATTTTAAAATAGACGCAGAAATTTCAGCATCTGCAGCCAAAATCCTAATTCCCTCTGTGTTGAGCCAGCGTTCTGCTCCCGCCGGTCACTCTCCCCCTGAGCGTTGTATTAAAAGGTTATCACCTCTGCGATATTTCTTTATTGGCATTACCTGCGAGGGCTGCAGGAAATACAAGATAAACTTGTTAACCATCATGGTTCAAACTGTAGGGTAAGTTCAATAATTCCTTCTAACCTTTACAAGGCAGTGTATGGAGATAAGCAATGTGAGGGTTTAGAGAGACAGTTCACTAAATGACATGTATTTTGAGGGCACGCGGTAGATATGTGGAAAAATATAATATGTAATGTTATATAATGTTCAATGACATGTTACTGGTAGAATTGCGGTCGTTTGCGATCAGGGCCCTCTTAGCCTAATATGTCGGTTTGTCTCGGTTCTAGTTTCGTCAGACCTTTTGAATGTATGTACTGTAAGAAGCGATGTGTATATTATTGGCTCTGTATAAGATGATAGTCAGATAACTTCTCAGGCTAGCTTCCAGAGAGACTACATAACAGTGGTAGACTGTATAAGGATTGTTAATAATGTAACGGCCAATATCGGCTTTTCTGCTTGTCTACAGTATACATACTCTTCTATTCTAATGGGCTCTGTTAATACTGACGGTAGCCTCAAACATACTGGTAGTTGTGTAAATTGTTTTTATGTCGTTCAGTTTTGTACAGTGTTTGGTATTGATGTTATGGTAGTGACTCGCATACACATTTTTATTTCTATCCTCTTGGCGGGGTTGGAAGTAAAAAGCATTGGTTCAGTGACTTTAGTTTGTGGATTTGAGTCGGTTGGGTTCACATGCTGAGATCACCAAACTCCCCGTGTAAACACCTTGTCACCCATTCTAACTCCAATTCATACTTTTAAGTGCCCGTGTTTTGTTGGATAAGAATGTCATTTGAATCTGGAAAAATAGTTTTGATGTTTTTTTTTTTTTTTAATTAACTTTTTAAATAAAGCAAATGAAGTCATGCAAAATGTGAATAACGGTGATTTGGGATTACAAGTATTGTATAAAGAACCAGTGCAGAAAACATATGGGTATTAAAGTACAACCAGATAATCCAGTTGATTCTAGCAAACATTTTGTGGTCCTGTAGGGAGGTTTGAACGCAAGCAGTCATCAACAATGAACCCGTTTAGTAGATATTGTTACGTGATATTTGGGTGATTAGCTGTATCGTCACCGTGTCAAGGCACCACAACTAGATTGCATTGCCTTTTTTTTTTTTTTTTTTTTAAAGGCCAGGTCTTTGGTGCATTTGTGAAAAGAGGAAAGTACACCAAGCAGAAATGGTTACGGACTTCCTTTAATGAATAATTCACCTGCCACAGTGTTATAATATGTTTGGATGAAACAGTATGTTTGAATACTTCCGCATTCTTAAGTTCACACGAAGGGCTACCCCCCTCAAAATGTAAATGTGGGCATTTCTTGGTATTTGTGTTTTATATATCTATATATAATTTGAATTCTTCTCGGAGTTAACAAGCTCATAGAGAGAAGTGTTTTTTAATGTGATCTATAATTGCAGAATGCCAAAAAACAGCATTTATTGCGACTAAAACCTAGCTTTAATGTGGCATGAGCTTGCTGCGAATACACTTACACTAATGGCAGCTTTTAGCGGATAACAGTGAGATGGGGGTGCATTTTGTGTTAATTAAATAACATTTCTGCAGGACTCCACTACTTTTCCTTTAAATGTAATATTTTTTGCACATTATTATGAATGGATGTAATAAAGAAATAAAAGCAAAAATGTGATATTTAAACATAACTAGGGTATGTGTGTTTATATATGGCATTATTAACCTGAGTTGGTAAATAAAACTTCTAGGCAACTGGAAAGTTAAATATTTGGAAGAGCAGTTAACGGATAAAGATGTCGCCAGCTTTCCCTGTATATGAGAACATATACCTCATGCATATCTCGTATATATCCTCTCTGGAGTGGCCTAAGACACTTTATTACAAGGAAAGACAGTGCAATTCCCTCCTAGATAGATACGACTTTGTAAATCTGAAATTGTGGATCAAATTGAACCTCAAATCAGACCGGGATGGAAATGTTCTAATCGGTGAAACCATAAAATGAAATGAAAGCCATAAAAACTAAAGAAGAAGCAATGATAGCTCAGAAGAAGAACTAAAACAAAGTGAATATTAAGAAATATTTGCCTTAAAAAACAATTGCCATATGAACATGTTACATAGGTTGTAACACAGATGGGAAAAAAAAATAAGTATTTTTTTCAAACTATGCTTCTATAATAACTATGTTAGTGAAGTTGTTGAATGTCATGGCTCATTTACTTTTCCCATTTAAGTAGGGCTGCAACTAACGATTATTTTCATAATCGATTAGTTGGTCGATTATTGTGACGGGACCCTCCATCACTGGGGCCACTGGAGAAGCCTGACTGCCAGCCTCCTCCCTATTGACTATGGGCCCTGGGTTTGTAGAGACTTCTGTGGCTACCCCCAGCAGTATCTTCTCATCACTGGCTGAGGGGATTATCTCCAGCAGACAGCTAGGATCTGCCACCAGGGAGAGGACACCATTGTTTTAGTCTAATGTATAAATCAATCTCCCCACCTATTGTATTGTTAATCCCGTTACTGCCCCTGTTGTCTCTGGGAGGCAGATTAAGGGGGTTGTTTGTGTCCCAATATCTTGTTTTATGTAAATGTGTGTTTTGCTGGATATATCCAGCTCTGTGTGTCTAAAATAAATCAGTCTTCGTTTGGTTTTCCCCTACACTGAGTCTCGGCGAGTGACTGGGGAACCGGGGAAAGTGTGAGTCCCAGGCTAAGGGGGCACAAGACAGCGGAGGCAGTCGGTCGGACTAGCCAGCTCCGTTACATTGGTGGCAAGCGGTGGGATTTCTTCTTAGTCTGAGGGACACTTACTTTCTACCGGGATTGACCGACAGGACGGCAGACTTCGGTCGCCTTGACGAGGACATGGATGTGGTATCAGAATTCCAGGGGCTGCTGCGGGTCATCCTCTCCTGCTACACCACTGCCCTGCCTACAGAACAATACCAGAACCTGAGGCAAGTGGTTCGACGGTCAGTATGGCAGAGGGCTGTTATACGCCGGGGTCAATGTCTTCCAAGCTCCGAACAAAAGATTAGAGACCAGCGGGAACTACGGATGCCATTCCTGGGACAGCAACCCCAGGAGCAATGGGTATCCGAATTGGACAAGCTGGTCCAGCAGGAGGTAGAGCTGGAAGATCACTATAGGGATCTGCAGTGGTATACAGAGCAAGCATATTGGGGAACTGCGAAAGATTGTTCTCCAGAGGACTATGACTGCGGTGGCCCTGGATTATTATGGGATAGTCTGCAGGAGGATCCGGACTTCGGCAGTACAGCGGAGTGGCGGATCGAGGACATCCGGGATTTCAGGGAGTGGGACCTCCCAGATGCACTGGGACTCAGAGGTGATTTAGAGTTTTTAATTACGCAGGAGTGGGAACTGGAGAAGGCGTATAAAAAACTGTTCGAACGCGTTCAGCAGAATGCCCCAGTGTCCAGGGATTGTGTGGATTTTTTGGATGTTATTGAGTGTTCATATGAGGTTGTTGATCCAGTAGGGGTGGATGGGACTGCGGTCTCCACCCCTGAGTCAGAGGGATACTGGGCAGCTAATCCAGATCCGATACTGGAGCTGTGCGACTTTACACCACAACCAGATCCAGAGATTGTGGATTTAACTGATTTCACATCTGAGGAGGTTGGTCCGGGAGGGCTTGCAATTGGCTTCCCTTCCCAGGGAAAGGAAGAAAGTTTTCAGGGTGTAGTGGATGGGACTGCGGTCTCCACTAGCACCCACCCAGCTGAAGAGCTGGCAACAGGGCAGAGCGCTGCTGGCTTCTGCCCCACACCTGCAATGACTACAGGGATCCAGGGAGATGCGGCAGTCGGCCCTTCTCCCCAGCGGCAGCTCACATGTCCGGGAGCAGAGGAACCGGTCCTCCCTCTCCAGCGGCAGGCCGACCCACAAGGTGCCCTAACCCCAGCTGAAGTGCGGGCAACCGGGCAGAGCATCGCTGGCCTCTGCCCAGCACCTACCAAAGCTGCAGGAATTCAGGGAGATCCAGCAGCCAACCTACCTCCCCAGCAGAAGCAGGGAGGTGGAACAGCCGGTCCATCTCCCCAGCGGCAGAACCTAATTCCGGTACCGGAGGAACCTGAACTCCCTCCTCAACGGCAGCAGGAGCACCAGGGAGGGGATGCAGGAGGCATCACTCCCCAGCAGTACCCGGGAGATGGCGCAGCCGGCCCATCTCCCCAGCAGCAGGAGCACCAATTTTGGGAGGGCATTAATGGGCCAAATAAACTGACTGACTACGGAGTCAACCCGTTTGGGGTCTCATCCTATGTCAGTCCAATTCGAAGGGGGAAGAATTGTGACGGAGGCCTCCATCACTGGGGCCACTGGAGAAGCCTGACTGCCAGCCTCCTCCCTATTGACTATGGGCCCTGGGTTTGTAGAGACTTCTGTGGCCACCCCCAGCAGTATCTTCTCATCACTGGCTGAGGGGATTATCTCCGGCAGACAGCCAGGGTCTGCCACCAGGGAGAGGCCTCCATTGTTTTAGTAATGTTATATAAATCAGTCTCCCCTACCTATTGTGTTGTTAATCCCGTTACTGCCCCTGTTGTCTCTGGGAGGCAGATTAAGGGGGCGGTTTGTTTCCCAATATCTTGTTTTATGTAAATGTGTGTTTTGCTGGATATATCCAGCTCTGTGTGTCTAAAATAAATCAGTCTTCGTTTGGTTTTCCCTACACTGAGTCTCGGCGAGTGACTGGGGAACCGGGGAAAGTGTGTTGTCCCAGGCTAAGGGAGCACAAGGAAGCGGAGGCAGTCGGTCGGACTAGCCAGCTCCGTTACAGTATACATTACTTAGATGACAAGAAGGCTTAGTTAATATGCTTTTAATGTAGGGTTAGGGATATTCTAACAAGGGGAAGTCCCATGGAAAAATAAATATTTCTCTCAAGCTTAAAATGCAGCACATTTCACAGCAATGCAGGTTAGCATTGCCAAAACTTGGTTTTATCAAATTTTTTCCCAATAAACTTGCTTTATCTGGAGATAATCCTCCATTGACTTTCATTAGTCAGCTAAGGCGGACTAAGAATGAGCCATTTATTATTATTATTATCTTTTATTTATATAGCGCCAACCATTTACACATCACTTAATACAATACATATATTCAAGGGGTATGACAAGACGAGAATTGACAGACTAAGACAAACCGATACATTAGGTGGAGAGAGCCCTGCTCGCAAGTGTCTGGTACACTCAGGGCCCGGCCCAAGACTTAATGCCGGCTGAGGTGAAGTTTAAAATGTCGCCCCCTCCCCCCTGCCGTACGGCCGGGGGGGGGCGACATTTTAAACTTCTGCAGACACCAATTATCTAAACCGCCCGAGCCCAGCCCGGTACTTACCTTTAAACAGTCCTGCGGCGAGTCTCCCTGCTCTGCCACAGTGCCGGCTTGTAATGCTGAGCGCCGGAAATTGACGTCACTTCCGGCGCTCAGCTTTACAAGCCGGCACCGAGACCGAGCTAGGGGGCTCGCAGAGGAGAGCGAAAACCACTCAGCGTCCCTCTCTCTCTCCGCAATTGCCCCACTCGGCTCAATTGTAGGGCCGCCCCTGGGTACACTGGGCAGGAAACAGAACAATATTGGAAGGAGCTCCCCTTTACCATAATACATTCACTTTGGAAGTAGATGCTCTTCTGTGTGTGCACATAATTAAAATTTATAGTGACAAAAGAGAAAGGCTTAGGGGCTTTATGGAAGGTTTCTCAAAAGAACACTCTACACAAGCCTCAGGCTTGGTGGTTTTAGTTATTTACACAAAATAATATTATATTAAGAAAAGTGACATTACTGTAAAGAACAATCTGGATATACAAACTCACACAAAGGATACCTTGAGCATTAGTGAGACTTTGCCATGGGTGAGAATAATCTAAGTATTTATAGAACAATTGTGTTATGTTTTTTAGAACTATATAACTCACTATACTCACATCTGATATTTCAAATTAGAAACACAAAAGCTAATCTAAGGTAACCTTAAAGGAAGGTAATGATAATTAAGATGATCCTAATTGACTTCGTGTAAATCCTTGTAACTAAAGTCTACTATTTAAAATAACGATAGCATAAAGTCATTTTCATGAGATGTTCAAAGACTGGACATAAACATACCGCAAACCAGATTATTATCTATTAAAATTGCAATGGGTCCTTAAATGTGTTTCATAGCAATGTTATTTTTGTATTCTAGAATCGCTGAATCCCATTACTATAGCTGATTCTTCTTGTATTAAATCAATATTAAATACAAACCCATTTAGCCCAAACACTCTCAGCATGATGTCTGCATATTGTCACCAGAGAAAAACAGGAAACGACACAGAGAACAAAATTAGTCACCTTGTGAGTCACAGCAAGACTTGTCCTCAGATGATCAAACAAATATGCCCAGTACATAAAAAAATAAAACTTAAACTAAAAAATAGAATGAAAGTAAATTAACTTGATTTGAGTGAGCTTTTCCATTGAGAAATCACTTTTTTCACACGTTTAATGACGCATGAAGATTACTTTTCTCCAACTTCTCTAACTTACCATTACAAATGTTTCCTCATTTCATTGTATTTTATTCTTAATGTTGCAGATTTTGAATGAAAACTAAAAGCTTATTTGACTTCTATAAAGTAGTATAAAGCAGTTTTTTCTCACAGTATTTTATACCTTCAACATTTCAGGTGTCTAAATCATGGCACATGTGTTGGTGGGTGGCAAGTGGTTGGGGTGATATCAGAGTCCAAAGTGGGTGGTGCCTTGTAGAAGTGGATGGACCCATGATGCTCAAGAAGAGCCACTTTGTGTCGCTCAGTTGCAGAGCATCAAGAGTTGGCCAGTTAAAAGCTACAGTAAAGGTCTATGCCGCAACACCTCCATTGATTGATCTCCCTGGGCCAGTCAGGGGATATAATGGGATCCCCATCAAAGCCTGCAAAACAGGAACGTTGGGCAGTGCCCAAAAGCCAAGACTGTTGAGAGGAATGCTTTTTTAGTCAGGCTTCTGAAGCTTTTACAGGCAGTAGAAACAGCTGTAAATTATGTAATTATGTAAAATATCCACCTTTCCTTATATGAGAAATATATAGTATATCTCACCAACTTGAAAGGGGGATTAATGGTGTAATTCAAATTTACATTTAAACTTGATTAATGAATTGATACCACTCAAGCACAAATACTGGAAACTACCACTGTGCTCTAAAAATATATATTGTAGGCAAGACATAGGCTAGGCAAGAGGGCAGTGCAAAGGCAGAGCTGAGTATAGCTATTATTGTCAGACCTGCTGGTAAGGTAACAGAAAGTCCCACTCTTCACACTAGCTGTATGGTGAGACATGTGTAGACATTGTCCCTGAGTGATATTGTATGATTCTGTTAATAAAACAGTGATCAGCAGACCCACTGAAGCGTATCTTTTGTGACATGGTGTCAGAAGTGCTTACCTGCGCTTTCCTGTCTGCAAGTTTGCTGTTACAGCCTCCTGGACCCTTAGATTTCTCCCAGCTTGACCAGCATGGTATCAGGGGTTCCCATTTCCGCATCGCTTCACAACTGGATAAGGAAAGTGGAGAGATACAAGTTAACTCCTGTATGCCATGTGGAAGGCCCTGTTTGGCCGAAACGTTGCTTTTGTTTGCTCGCTTAATAAAGTATCCTAAAGATTGGAAGCTGTTTGGAGTGCTGGGATTCCTTTTCTTTGTTTTGTGTGCTTCAAGAGGGTTAATGCTGTCCCTTGTTTCCTGCTAGCACCCAGCTTCCTGGGACTTGAGTGCAGAACCATTTTTTCTTTTTCCAATAACACGAAGACAGCATCCAGTGGTGAAACCTCCGGTCTGTTACAGGGACATGGACTGTGTACTATTTAGTTAGTGCAGTAACATGAAGAATGGGCAGAACAATACATATGTTACTGAGGGCTAGAGTAGTCTACCTCGATTCCCGAGTCAGCATTATTTTGTTGTTTAAAAACATAAAAATATTGCCTGGCCCTTCTGATAATATTGTTTATATATAACTGTTGCTTTTTCTTATTTCCTTAAGTGGGAGATGTCATAGAAGCAGACACCTGGTGAATTGACAGCAAGTGGGAGGAGTAGAACCTTTCGCTCATGGTTCTGTTAATAAAGCAGTTGTCACCAGACCCACTGGAGTATATCTTTCGTGACAATTGCCTTTTCTGGAATACTTAAACTCTAAATCATTGTAAGCCTGTGAATGTTCAGAACTTGTAATTAACCTAAGAAGACCTACAAAAATGTATGTATCAAACAAACTTTGACAGTGCAACAAGTCAACAAGTGAAATATATGTGTAGACACATCACCTGGTTCTATGCTGGGTTTATAAGTGGAAGATGTCCTCTTTTAATTTATAGGTAAAAGATGTGTTGGGTGACTGGGTTGACTTTGGCTGTGCAGAAATGGTCTGCAGAGCAGCTTGTTATTAAGATTTATAACACTTATTGAACTATACAAGAATTTGTAAAAGAATCACAACTATCTAAATAACTATTTTTCTCTCAAGATTCTGTGCTGAATGAGTACACTCATGAATCTCTTCGTATTTGTCATGATTGTCAGATTATTAAAATAAATAGATCAATTATAATTACAATGCTGTCTGAGGTCACTGATATTACAGTGGGGAAAAATCCTGAAGACTGTATTCAACACAATTTTCTATTAGCAGTCGAGTTCTTCACAATTCATAATAGATAATGATGCTCCAGAGAGAACAATTAACCACTGTTTTATGAATTGTGCTGAAATACTGTTTCATATGTATGCAAACAATCCCGGGCATTATAGGCGGGAAACACAACGTCCAGGAAACAATGCCAAAGTCAGGTGCCGGGAGGTCTAGTAGCATAAGATGAACACGGAAGGGACTGGGTCTGAGCAGAGCAAAGCTAACAAGAGGGCTAAATAACTAAGCACTGACTGAAGGGTGTGCAGGGTTTTTCAACTGGTCCACAGGTAGAGCCCCTCCCTCTGGCTCCCGGGTACTCCCGCCCTCACCTGTAGTGCTATGCAATTCCTCTAAAGGATTGCCAGCCTCTCTCTCTGCCTCCCCTACCTGTACCAATTATATAGGGCCCCCCGTCCCCAGAATGGAGATGCTCGTGGGTCACGGCACGATGAAACGGCAGCGCGGCGGATGCCTTGAAAGAGTGGCGGCACGGCGTGCGGTGGATGCTGTGGGAAGAACCAGAGGATGGGGACTAAAGGAATAGTATGGGTAATAGAAACAAAAGGAGGGGTGAAAATAGGGAGTAGTAGCAGAAATTAGGGCTAAGTGGTTTCAGCATGGAAAAGATATATACATATATATAAAATCACCAGAGGGGTGGGTGGGTACGTATACAGAAAAACATGCATAATTTTGCAAAATATGAATTTGAAAAATCTGAAAAACTTGCTTGCAGATCTTTAATGTAGGTAAAAAAGGATTAAGTATGCACGTATTGAGGAATACACTACAGAGGAAATTAGGAAATTGTTTTACCCTAAAGCCTAGAATACTGGGGCTGTAAGCAGCAGCTTAACTTGCTTATATGCCAGAAGCCCTGGATATTGGCAAGTAATACCTTATGGATCTATTTACTATGACGCAGATGGCAGATAATGACCACCACTGTTAGTGGTTAGTGTTATTTTATATATGATTGTATGGTCTGTGTATACCTTTCTCCTCTATCTCTGTGTCTCTTTCCAACATAAAAAGAGCCACATTGTTTTCCTATGCATCCTAGACAGGACTGATGAGAGAGTATTTCTGCCTTATCGGGTAGGGAATGTGAAAACCTTTAAATATACATCTCTCCCCTGGATACCTTGTGTTTTTTTTTCCTATCCTACTATGATAGATAAGCTGTTTCTCCTGTTTATTAACTTGTCTGGTTTCCTACTCCGCATGTAATCCGCATGGTTGGGGATGACTGTTTGATGACTACCATTTTGGATTAGCGTCCACAGTTCAAAGTCTAAGCGTGGATTATGACTTGGTTCATAACGAATCAGCTCTTTGAGGTTTATTAGAACACGCTACTGGAGATATATTTTGGCCGCCTCAGAAACATCCTCCTTTCAAGCAGAAGTCAGTATCCTTTTGTGAATTTCATCATGCTCACATAAGAGACAAAAGCACAAGCCCTACAGGAGAACCAGACAAGCTGGCCTCAGGTTCTTATCATCAGAGGTAACCTGTGGGAGGCTACACTGCTTCCTTTCAGAATAGGAGCATTTAACATTAGACCCTTGGGCCCTACCAAAAGGTATTTTTACCTGTATGTGTCACATACAAAGCCATAGTGCCACATACAGGTGAACACGCCAGGATTGCCTGGCTTCATCATGCTTAAGGAGGTAAGGAGGTGTGTCAGCGAGAGCTGAGGCTGAGAGACTCCACTCATGCACAGCTTGGCAAGCCTTAAGTTGGGCCCAGTCCACACACAGGTTTCCTTGCCCGTCTCTAATGTCACATTAGACATTCTGGCAGAAAACAAGTGAATGTTGGCAAATGGCAAGTATACACTTTCATTGTTTTAGAAAGTCGGTGGGGGGTAATAAAGGCACAGGGTTCAAACTCAGAACAATGCTGCAATCATGCAAGAGTCTTAGTGCTCCATTTAATTAATCAATTAATATTGTAAACTTAATGGCTAGATTAAAAAATGTTACTCCAAAAAATAATTCTCACATTTTTTTAAAATCCTCTTACAGACTCTTAGACTAACTTTAGAAGCATTTTGTAATAACAATCACTGTAATAACAATGTTATCTACTTAATTTTACCATTCTTTTTCATGATTTAATATCAACAAGATTTTTATACCCTTAAATAAACATATCAATTTAAGATTTAAGAGCAAAAAAATCAGTGGTGATAAATTATAAATGTATACTGAACGTCTTATTATTGTCTCAGAACAATAAAAATTAATTCTCCTTATGCACAACTCTGTAATGGTATACTTGAGGAAAGTGACAAAAGAAACAGTCGGAGATTATTTACATTGTGTAAAAAAAAATAATAACAGGCGGACACCTGGCAAGCATAAAAGAGCAAGAAAAAGGAGGAAAAAAGCAATCAATTAAGAAGAGGTGAGAGAGAGCAAGGAAAGAGAAAACAAGTGAATCGTAGCAGCAACAAAAACAGCTTTCGTTTTTCAATTTCCAAGCAACAGAACAGTGGAAAACACAATCTGATGCGCTTCAGGCACATAAAAGTGAAATTCTACCTAAACAACCATAGGGGCTTGCAGTTCCAAAGCTCAAACATATAATGAGCTGTATTTTCTAATTGGTTATGTCTCAAGACATCTTTACCGGAGGTACTTGAATGGATTGTAAGCAGTCTAGACACTGGGATGTTTTTCTATCTATAAAAATATCCAATACGGAAACGTAGATTTGAGAGCCTTATTTATCTTGTTAAACTATGTTTCTTGTAGCCTTGCTTGTTTCAAAAATGCTTCTAATGGGCAGGTCGGCCCTTTTGGCCCCCAAGAGTAATGTTTTAAAACCTGTTCTTTTGAAAGTATAATGAGTTATAATAGGATAAGTGAAGACTATACAATTTCATTGGTTTTCATTGGCTCATAATCTTCAAGTAGCACAATTAACTATCTTTACAGACAAACATAGGGTATGTTAAAGAGTCTTAAATCACAATAAGGGGTGTAGTCAGCATCCTCAACTTTGCAATGCTCGTAATTGCCCTAGCAGGACCCTCCGCTAGTCCAAGGTCCATAGATGCTAGCATAGACTGACCTGTGGATTATATCTTTAGCATGTAATGGTATGGGGTTAATAGGTTGCTTTTGTATGTTCTACAGTTTTAGACACTTTGGGATGCTGGCTGCCTTGGAGCAAAAGAATGCCATGGTAACAGCAAGAATAGAATGTTTCAAAATGGCTTGAAAGGTCAAAAATGTTATAAAAATTGGAAGCTAGAGAGACACGAGAAATAGTTTACATGGACTTCACAAACTAACAAGTAACAGTCAGAGCAGAATTGAAATAATCAGCTAAATTCAATGAAGTGGCATTAAACATAGCACTAAGCTGCAAAATACAACCAATCGCTAGTTCCAGTCACCTGACAGGGTTTGCCTTGACCTAGCTACTTCTCTGGTATCATAACCCAGCTTGCTTTGACCTTGCTGCTTCTCTGATGTCCTGACCTGCCTTGCTTTGACCTCAGTGCTTCTTTGGTTTTCTCACCCAGAAATCTGCGATCTTACTGACTACTCTGAGTACTTCTTACTGGGTAGCAAGAATTGCCAACTCTCGGGGCCAGTAGCGCAATCGCGGTAACAGTGCTATATTTTAAGAGCACCTGTAAGGAAAGTCTCCAGGCAAGGTAAGGGTGGTGTGTAATGTGTGAGAGAGTGAGGTGTCATATGTGAGAGAGTGAGGTATTATGTGAGATATCATGAGTTGTATGAGAGTACTTTTGAAAATTTTAGAACAAGAGAAAGATCATAGAATTAAAATTCATGTATATGTCTTATTCACAAAAATCAGGATTAAAAATGGTATTGAGTTTCATGTCCCATTATGATATTTAAAATACTGTGTGTCACTGTATCTTACGCATGTAGCAACCCCCAGACTTTTTATACCTCTGTTAATTAATATGTCTTTGTTTTCATTGCCATGATGTATGTTTTTCACTTACTGTATCCTGTTCTTTTTGTTACTTTGTGTGTCTATTTTCTGTGCCATTTTAGTTTTATTTGCAGAAATATGCCTGGGGAAAGAGACATCAGTGTTACTTTCGTTTATGTTTACCATTTAATGTATCATTTTACATCACTATAAAAAGTACCAAAGTTCTGTTCTTTCCCTTTGAAAATTAGACCAGAGAGTGAAAATATTTTCCACACATAGAATTTGCACATTACAAATATTCCACATTTTCATTTTAAACACATCAAGTATTGTTTTTTTTTTGTCTAATTGAGAATGTTTGTATGTGACATAAAGTGGCAATATTAGAATAAGAGAGTGAGTGTTGTATCAGTGGTTTGAGAAGGATGATGTTGAGGATGCCAGGTAGCATTTGAGGAGTGGGATTGTGGGGGGCAACGGGAAAACAATAAGACGTGAAGTTAAGGAGTGGGGTGGACCTGTTAGTGTATTCAGGGAGAACCCCACAGAGAGAAGAGAATGAGGAGAATGCAAAGTATTTGAAGTTCCTGGTACGCTAAAGGGAGGAAAAAGTCACAGGAAAAGGGAGGCTACATTCACTTGTACGGAGCTAGTGCTGTTAAAAAAAAACATCCTCAACCCTGAGTGTGTCCTTTTCAGGGTAACGTCAAGTAAAGGTGAACGTGTTCTGGAGATACAGGCTTGGAAAGTCAGTCAACACAGCAGCCACTGTGAAAAGGTCCAGGGAGAGGATTAAAAAAATTAGAGCTCCATATTTATGACTGGGGTCCCTGGGGCTATGGAGCATCCTGTTTACCACATAGCATGCTCCCATCGACCATATCAATAGCATTGATAGCCCCAACACACTAATCACGCTATACATTCAAGTGTATCGATTTGCCCCTATAGCCAGAAGTTTCGTTAGCACTGATGAGGATCGCAGATGTCTATAGACCCATGTAGTTTTCTCATAGTTTATTAGCTAAAAGGTGTAAGACCTTAGGACAGTTGTTTTACGTATATCCATCTTCTCATTCAGGTCAATCATCTGCAAGGGATATTCAGGAGGAAGCCAACAAGATGGAATTTGGCTCTCTACATCATCAGCAGCCAGAGTTGAGCTTCCAAGACCACACCATCAATGTCACTGAAGACACCTTCATTAACAAGAAGAGACAACTTTCATTAATTTCAAAATAAAATTTCCAGCCACCAGAGGTGAAGCAGATGTCTGGATAAACCCTTTTTGTCATAGATGCTTCTATCTAGGGAGGCCTAAGTTGGTAGGACAACCATCAATCAGGTCAACGTGTAGTTTTAGAAATAGAAATTATGTTCAGCCTTGCAAGCAGCCAGAGTTGTAGTCAGGGAACAGTCCAAAGGTTAGAAACTGTAGACAAAAAGTACAGAATACATTGTAGATGAGCGAAAGAAAATAGTAGGCATTGGAATACTACCATCCATGCACTGGAATAAAAACACAAAATAGATTGTTTTGGTGCCTTTTCACACTAGTGCCCAAAAAAGATGATGTTTTGCATGCTCTCGTGCATTACTTTGAATGGCCATTTGATTGTATGTGCAGGTGTGACCTTCTTCCATGCATGCACTGGTGTGACATGTGCACATCCAGCATGCTTGTTGAACCCTCTGAGATTCGCCGCCAGCCTTTCACAAGGTTCAAAGTGATACAAGACTTTCTAAAGAGCAAGAGATTGCATCTCAAATCTGGCACGGAGCAGATGTTTTCAGAAGGGCTTAGCTATAGTCTATGTTCAATTTCCATCCATCTTTTCAACTTTAGCTGGGTGCCTTTTCATAGTGCACAGAATGGCAAACTCCATGCAAATCAGTTTATAGTCCTGCTTATTCCCCATTTTTCTGCAACCTTCCCAGGACTCGCTTCCCAAAGCTATTCCTCACTTTCTCCATATAGGAAACAGGAAATAGTTGTGTCCAAGTTAAAGAGGGGGGTGCTAGCTCCCAATAGACTTCAAAGGGTAGGTTAGTTTGTAAGCAAATAAGCAGGTCAAATACTACTTCTTTCCCTCAGATATTAAGCACAATTTCCTGGAAGACCCTTAATCAGCTGTTATTGCCAAAGCCTCTGGGCAAAATGTGGAGAATTTCCAAGTATGCAAATGCCACGGTACTCCCCTGAGGCTGAGGACACATTGGGGGTAGATTTGAGTTTGGGAGGGGCATACTGATGGATTTCTGGGGAGAGGCCTTGCCTGCCTAGCCCCTTATTTTCTATGTCACCCTGGGCTTATTAAGGGGCACAGGGTGAATGGGATAACCAAACTCCCATGAACTAACCAGCTATGGGGACTCCACATGACCGGAAACGCTCCATCTGAGTAGATGCCCGCCGACAATTAGAACTGCCTCGATACAGACACCTGTTGTCCAACCACGCCGCTCTTTTGGGGTTACACTATGCTCGTGGTAGATTAAAACATGTATATTTAACAATGTCTCTGTGCATTATGAAGGTCCAGCCCAATGAGTGTTTTCTGGAAGAACAGGCCCTGGATAATGCATAATTGATATGGGAAAAATTCCCTATTAATTTCTTTAATAATTAAGCTTTCTCTGCACCTTTCAAAGAAAAGAGCACGTCCCACGAGTGCTTCACCGGTCAATGCGCTGGCTTCATCGGGGTAACCTATAAGTCGATACACCCTCACCCCTTCTCAGACTCCAGTTATAGACATATTTCCTACACAGCAAGCAATACAGCTACTTAAAGAGTTCTCTGTATTTAAGTGTGTGTTAAAATCTCTGTTAAAATATTGTTTTCTTTTTCTAAAAAGCTGGCATTTGGTTATCTTTAAGAATATGTGACAGGTTTTCAATCTCCAGCTATAAGGAAAGGGTTTGTTTATAGTTAGGCAGTCAAGGTCAGATTTAATAATGTCTGTTGACAGACGCTATAGAAATTTTTATCAGGAGGTGAGATATATAAGGTCATTACTTTAAAATTATGTTTATGCAAGAATCAATGTATAATATAGTAGGTAAGGTACACCCATTAAGAGGTGTAGAAAAAAAATATTGAGTTTTGTAGTTCATTAGATACATAAGGTTATACAGTCCCGCTAGGTATCCTGTTAAATCTTAAATGCCTCACTTTAGAAACATCCACCAGTAGATGACATACTAACAACTAATTCTTGTTCTTGGGTAGAACATTGGCTTAGAGATAGAGAACAGAGAGTTGTTATAAATGGTAAATTTTCACGCTGGTCAAAAGTGGTAAGTGGTGTCCCTCAGGGTTCTGTTCTGGGACCAATTTTATTCAACATATTTATAAATGACCTGGCAATAGGCATTGAAAGTCATGTTTTTGTGTATGCAGATGACACTAAACTAGGTAAAGTTATACAGGGCGAGCAGGATATTACTGTGCTGCAGAGTGATCTAGATAGACTGGGGGAATGGGCACACAATTGGCAGATGAAATTCAATGTAGATAAATGTAAAGTTATGCACTTTGGGGTAGGGAATGCACAAGCAACCTACACCCTAAACAGTAGGGAATTAGGGGTAATGACAAATGAGAAGGATTTGGGAATTGTTATAGACAACAAACTAGGCAACAATGTGGAATGTCAGTCTGCGGTTGCTAAGGCCAGTAAGGTATTGTCGTGTATAAAAAGGGGCATCAGGTCGCGGGATAAAGATATAATTTTGCCTCTGTATAAATCAATGGTAAGGCCGCACCTTGAATATGCTGTGCAATTTTGGGCACCTATTCTAAAGAAGGATATCATAGCACTAGAAAGGGTGCAGAGGCGGGCTACAAAATTAATAAAAGGAATGGAGCACTATAGTTATGAAGAAAGGTTAACTAATTATTTGTTTAGTTTAGAAAAACGTCGCCTCAGAGGGGATATGATAACATTATATAAATATATTCGGGGCCAATACAAACCATTGTGTGGAAATCTGTTCATAAACAGGACTATGCATAGGACACGTGGTCATGTGTTTAGACTGGAAGAAAGGAGATTTAGTCTAGAGAGGAAAGGGTTTTTTACAGTAAGGACAATAAGGATGTGGAATTCTCTGCCTGCAGAGGTAGTTTTATCAGAATAACTGGATGGATACTTGGAGAAACATAATATTCGGGGATATAATCTTTAATTATGGGGAAACAGCTTATTGATCCAAGGAGAAATCTGCCATTTTGGGGTCAAGAAGAAATTTTTTTCTCTGGTTAGTGCAAAATTGGAAAGAGCCAAACTGGGTTTTTTTGCCTTCTTTTGGATCAACAGCAACAAATTAACAGATATAGGAAAGGCTGAACTTGATGGATGCATGTCTTTTTTAAGCCTATATAACTATGTAACTATGTAACTGATGTGTTGTCATCATATACAATGATGGAATCATAAAAGTTTGATATTACCACACTTAAAATTCAGAGTGCTATTGTTCCTTTTAACACATTCAACAACAGTGTGTGTGTTTGAACACTTCAGATCATTTGTGTATGGGAGGCATGCCCACACAGTGCATACCATGCTAACCTGTGTTGTGGAAATCAAAAGTTGTGATGAGTACTAGACTTCTTTCAATGTATAAAAGTTATACTGCAGGGAGACCTACACAAAAGCAGGCAGGTCTGACATCTTTACAATATATAAATATATATATTGATCACAGAAAAAAAAATTAGTACACACCTTCTAGGTTGCCACAATTAGAATTACCTACATAACAGTAATATGTATGACATGGGTGGGATTTAAGTAATGGTAAGCATTCTTTGCCCTGAGGATCACCCCTAGTCTACAGATATGGTCCAGTTTCTCACCAACTAATTCAGCTGTTTAATTTGACCTATGCCCTCTACCATATATCTTACAGGATCTTCTACAGAATACTACCAGACTTTTATTACCAGAATGCAGAAAATATTTAGCCTCCAGGTATGGTTTAGTGAATGAGGGGACAAAGGGACTCTGGGGATGATTACGGGAGAGAGGACCTCTCAATGTCACGGTGAGAGATCTTTTACGTGCTCCCTGTGGTTCAGGTATAGATCAACTAAACAACACATGGAAACAGCACGTGCAACTGAATAAGAAATAAAAACCCTGTATTTGCAGGTATACATAAATAATTTATGGAAACATAGCATTGAAGGTATAGATCAAATAAACAACACATGGCAACAGCCCTCCAGGTATTGATCAACTGAATAAAACAAACAAATCCTGTATTTGCAGGTAAGCATAAATAATGTATGGAAACATATCATAGCATATAAAAATTAACAGATTAACACAAAAACGCAGCTTTGCAGGTATAGATCAATTGGAATTCACATAAAAACTCAGCATTAAAGGTATAGATAAAACCCCTTAAATTACAGGCATAGATCACCGGTTGCACTGAGCATAGTGGTCTTCATCTTGTGTGCAGCTGCTAGGCTGTGGAAACCCATTTCATAAAGCTCCTGATGGATAGTGCTTTTGTTGATGTTGCTTCCAGAAACAGTTTGGAACTATGAAGTGAATGATGCAGAGTTACCAAGCTCTTCAGTATGACCCATTCTATTGCCAATGTGCTTGATTTTACATTTTAGTAATGGGTTTGGGCGAAACACATAAAATCAATAATTATATATTGCTTGGATTAAACATTGCATCTGCTCTTAATACCATTGTATATATGACTATTACAACTTTATTTTGCTAAAACCACATGCATTTTGTTTTTCCTGAAGTACATTGGCGGTGTTTAAAGCTCTTCTGTGCTATTATTTTATCTCAAATTATATTTTGAGATACCTAGCAATATGGCAAATACTGATAGCTGTCAAAGTTACTTGGTCTGATTTTAACTAAGATTAACAAATTTCAAATTAATACTGTGTCCTTGTTCACTTTTTAAAACTCACTTCTGAAAGCAGTACCCCAGCTGTACTAATTTTGGTAAAATTTTTATCAGCCCCAGTGGTCTTTATTTCTCTAGTCTGAATTGTTTTATACTTTCTATTACCAAGGAAAGTTTAATTAAGGATGTTTTCATGACAAAAAAAAACAAATCTAAGGAGGATGAGCAATTGGCTCTTTAATAAATTTTTATTTCTGTAGGAAAATGTGTTTTTCACTTGCTTGGTCAGAAATGCTTTTGACTTGATAAAGGGGGGACTCCCGAAAGCTCGTCTTTTATCTTATTTTTAAAAAAATACTGTTAGTCCAATAAAAATGGTATTACAAGATTCTGCAACATTCTGTTATTTTGCATTCTTATACACTGGACTGATACGACTACTCCAAGCTACAGTACCATAGGAACATTAAAACCTAAATAGTCATGTTTCTCAGAAAACAAAATCAAGTTCCCAAAATGTTTTAATGTTTTTAAATACTGATAGAAGTACTTGTAAATAAGATATTGAAGTGATCAACATTAGTGTGTCTTTGCTTGAAAGGGTTAACTAACTGACAGTACTGATGTCTAGAGGCCTGTGTGAACTGTAAGAAGAAGTGTCATATAATGTGAAAGGAGGCTACAGGGAGTGTGCTGCTGCTCTAACAATGGGATTCTCTCTGTCTTAAGTATAAAGATAAAATAAACCCATGGATCCCCCTCTTCCTATTTTACACCTTGTATGGTAAGACTTGGAGCAATCCATAGTCTCCAGTGGTTAAGGAGAAAAAAAGAACTATGCCCCTCCAATAAATCCTTAGATCAGTAAAAATTAATAAGAGCACAGTGACTTTAAACCATACACCACCATAAAGGGCTCTGTACAGCATGTTATGTCTCTTTGTTACATGTAGATACTAAGTACCTTTTAATTTTTCCATTACACATAACCCTGTTATGAACTTAGGCCAAAATGGCAGAGCTTCTGGTGATTTCCTCTCCTCCTTATTGGAGGGTAAGTGGAGAGAACGTCAACTGATGGAGCTTCTGGTGATGACCTCTCCCCCAATTGGGGGTCTGGGTAGAGGAAGTCACTGGATGCTTCGCCTTTTTGCCTTAAGATAACCTCGTGTGAACTTTTGGCGATTTGGCAGAACTTCGCCGGGAGGTTATGTCCATGGAGATGCGTACAAAGAAAGAAGAGATAAGAAAGAAGAGAGGCAAGAGAAGATAGAAGAGAGGAGAAAAGAGAACAGGAAGAAACAAGACATGGAATGCTAACATTTATCATACACTATATAATCTCGGCTATTCTCAAAATGCTTGGAGCCCACCTATTTTTTTTCTGCAAATTAAATAGTAGTTTATTAGCTGAGTTTAATTGTATGCTTTCATGTATTGAAATAAATGGTAACATTTTAACTTTTTTCCTACAAAATAAACTAAGACAAAATGTTCCTCGTTTAAGCTTCATAAGTTGTATTAATGTTTAGTTAAACTAAAGTCCATCTGCATAATTAGATAATTCAGATGATACTATGAACTTTTGTACTGTGATCAAACTATGTTGGTAATAGCATTGTGAGTTATTGGGTTGCTTTGTTAAAAATGTTAACATCCTACTTTTCTTTATATTGTGTCAGAACTGTGTTGTACAGAGGAACTCTTTCAAAATTACAAGGGTAGGGCTCATTATTGCCAGGTTATTGTTCTATTATCATATTACTCAGATTAATCTGTATGTCTTATGATGAAGTATACAGCAAATATATGATATACCATGCAGTGTTGTGATTTATTCAACAAAAATAAAGCCAAAATGGAAAAACTTGACACGTTACGATTCAATAGCTTGTAGAACCACCTTTAGCAGCAATAACTTTAAGTAATAATTTTCTGCATGACCTCATCAGTCTCTCACATCGTTGTGGAAGAATTTTGGAGCACTCTTCTTTACAACGTTGCTTCAGTTCATTCAGGTTTACAGGCATTGGTGCTGATTTGTATGCTCTGTCTTGTACATACTATGTTGTTGAATAAACTCAACCAAGAAAAAAAGCCAGTTGTCTGTATTAACCAAAAAATAATCCTAGCATTGTCACACCTCCTTATCCTTAAATATAGAGTGACTAGATGTCCCTGTCCCCAAAGTGAAACCTCTGTACTAGCTACTATTTTGTCTCCGGAAAAGCCTGCTACACACGTTAAATCTCATCGAATGGACAGACCAAAATGGACGGGCAGCAAGGGGGGCAGCTAGCCAGGTTTCAGCATGTACTGGCTAACTTGGCATGACAGGAGTGTGATTTCTAACAGCAATCACAGTCCCATCATGCCTAGGTTCCAGCACTTAGACATCCATGCTATCACACACACACTCATTCATTCATATACTCATTCATTCACAGATTCACTCCCTCAATCGTGCATACTCATTCAAATAACCTCCCCACCCCCTTACCTGCACTGCAGCTCTTGATGCCGCTCACAGACTTCAGCAGGGTGTGCGGCCTCCCTCTGCGGTCACTTGTACTGCACAGAGGAAGCAGGCCTGGAGCAGAGTCATGTGGGTTCTGCTTCCTCTGTGCAGTACAAAAGACCCTCCCACAGGTAAGCAGGGCTCTATGATCCCTGGCTGCAGATTTCACGCTGCCCGCAAGACCTCGAGGTCTGGGCCGCGTGAGATCGGCAGCCAGGGACCCGCGGGCTGCATGTTGGACGCCCCTGCTCTATTGCAATGTTGAGTTGTTATTTCTTAAGAGTTCATCTACAAATTGGTGAGATTACAAATCAGGCTCTTCTAATTTGAAATTATTATTTTTTGGGAAAATATATTAGCAAAAGAGCAATCCAATGTTGAGGAGACAGTGTCATCCACTGGTAAAAAAACAAAACATTTTTTATTATTACAGTTAGTAATTACTTAGTAAATATCGCCAAGGATTTTTAGAAAGAACATACTTGGATTCATACCTAGGGAAATCCCTTATTATTAATAGAGAACTCCTTTCTGTTTATTATACATTAGTAATAGTAATGATTATGGTCTTGTGAGGCAATGATTGAGAGTATGTTGACAATAGTTATAATAAATAAATGCAAAAATAATACCGTAATAATAATCAGCTTATAAACCCAATGAATCAATAAAATTATAAATCGCACGTGTGTATGTATGCATGTGCAACATTTTGACATTTGAGTAGTCTCTTGGTTTGTGGATCAGTCTGGAGGAGATAGTGATTAATATTGAGTACTAGTAAGTCTGAATAATATTTTTCCAGGTCTGATACTATTCATATTGTAGAACTATTTTTACTGCACCTTATCTCTTGATAATCTCCATTATACAATACATAAATTAGATCATACATTATACCAATGCATGGCTGTGTGAGACACACTGTCCTAGGAAACTCTATTCCGGCCCACGTTCCTGCTCCCCCTGTGCGGGAAACGAATTTCCTCATACAGTGCGCGGGCGCCACAGCAGTACACCGCGTTAGGCAGCTGGGCACCCCTCTGGGTTTCACCCGGGGCGTACTGCCCCCCTTTAGGTATGCTACTGGCAGGGTGGCAAGCCTGGGGTCAGATGTGCATAACTGGGGGGCAGGTTAGCAAATAAAAGGAAATAAAAACAAGAAATGCATTTTTCCTCATAGTTTGTATTAAATATGAGAAATAGTTTACATGAATTATTTACTAGTAAAACTTTTTTAGGTATTAAAACCTAATATTGTGTTTGGGTTCTTGTACCTCTAAAATATAGCTTTTATTATGTCATAGTAAAATAAGAAAGCGATTAGAGAAATGCCATTGTGATAAAGAGATAAAAGTGTACAATGACACAATGTTATTTTTAAGTTTTTTATTCTGCTGTTTGTTTTTAACACCCAGTTTGTTCATTAATCGAAAAAATAATCGTTAGTTGCAGCCCTAGCGCAGTGTAAATGTTGCTACCTTTCCATATCAGTCGGTGTTCTGAAGACACAGTCAGCTTCATATTAAAAATAAACTTTCAGAAGATGTATAATACAATATTATGAATCAGTATGTTTGTCCGCCATATAACATAATTGCTGGAAGTGTTGCCCTAGGTCAAAGTAAATGAACCTCATTACAGATTCTCCTTGTTTATAAACAAATGTTTGTTTGTTTGTTTTTTAATTCGATGTAGTTGCTCCTTCAGATCTTCTTATTTAGAGCAATCCCTTTTTTTCAGTGTCAACATCTGCCCTCTATAAATATTATTTAACGAAACTGGATCGTGACAATTTCTATAGTCCAAAAATGATCAATGGGTTTAAAAAGGTTTAGACTGTATCTTATTATTCCTGAATTCTGAGACACACAGGCAGAGGGGAGACTGGTAAGCATACCTGGGAACTTCTGGCTAGCCGGAGCCTTCCCTTGCGGGACGCGGCCACGACTGCACACTGATGTCCGCTAGCGGTCCCTTGACGTTCGTGGGAGTTCCCGCTAACGGCAGCGGTTAACACCCACATTAAAAGGGAAAATGGGTGGGGAGCGGAGTGTGTCAAAATCCTGCGACCCGGAGGAATCGGGTCTTGACCCAGAGAACTGGAGCTTCACCCAACAATCTCGGGGTCAAACCCAAAGAGTTCCCAGGTATGCTGGTAAGGAAAATAATCCTGGCGGCAACACCAATGATGGATCGCAAGAGAGTGAGATGGGTATGAGGGAGACCACTTGAGTTACAGCATATAGAAGACTATGAGCGCTTGAACAGAGCTTTACTGACATCTTGTGGTGAGATGGGGCAAATACAACCAATGTTTTTAAGATAAGTGTCGGGTTTTTTAAACTGAATGAATGTGAGGTCTGAGTAAACCTTGATACAAAGGCAGAAAACAAGTGTTTTCAAACACAACTATTGAGAAAAGGTTAAAGTCCATGCTCCTTTTTTAGCACCACGTTACCGGAAAAGGACTATTTTCCTTACAGCTCCCTCTTTATTTGTTAAATGCCCCTCGTGAATTCTGGATACTATGCATATAAGAAAACACAGTGGGATTTGGTACAAACTGATGTACTTTATAAAAATGTAGGAGACACTAAAGTACCTAGTGTTCCTAGTCGTACAGGAAGTCCCAGAGTCCCAAACAGGAGAGTCAACATTTGACCAAACAGCACATTCGTCGCCACTAGCGAAGACCTACCAAGCAATGGTCTCCACCAAAATGGCTCCCGGAGTGTAAAATGTTTGGAACTCGATGTTGGATGAGGCTACGAAAACATGACCCGGAAGTTGATTGTAGTTTGTAGCGGATGACTGGCACGCACGTGTGGATTTTGCAAATCGGAGAGAAGTGCAGCGATGTCTGCATCACTACTTAGGAAAGGTCTGGATTTGTTGAGTCCGGATGGAAGTGGTGAGTGTTGAGGAGCGTTACACGGAACAATATGCCCGATACAGTATGTGTGTTAAGTCAGCAAATGGACTGGGCTGGGAATATAGACGAAAGTAAAGCAAGATTATCTATGTTGTCATTTGTGATATGTGACGTAACACGTGGGTAATTTTAGGCATTCTGTGAGACGATATATAAATACGTGAAACATTTTACGTAGTGAATGGGAAGAGCTTTTATCATAACTCCGTGAATTGATTGAGACGACCTGAGGTTTGTGCTTTTGTTTGTTAGTGCAGTTGTGGAGTTGTTTAGTGTAAAAGTTAAAAAGAAACATGCATGCGGAAGCTGACGTGTGTCAAGCAATGTCCTTTAATATGCTTCTTATTCCCTGTCCTTATACACACAGCAGCAAATAACCTGCTTCCATCAAAGTACAATAACTCAACAGAATGGGAAAATAAATACAAGGGACAACTCAGCCATCATGTACCCTTTAATGCACAAGATTACTAAGTGGTCCCTTTAACATAATCATCGTGTCCCTTGGAAGCGCGCGTGCAGCTTCTGTACAACCCCTCCATATGCATTTGCCCCTTTCCCCTCTCCCCAGCTACTGATGAGATATACTTACCGCCAAGTAGCTCCAGCAAAGCTTTGAGTTTGTTCGTAGGGGAAGATGTCTAACGGTGGTGTGTGTATGAAGGGTAAGCGATCCCATTGATCTGAAGTATTTACCAGATTCGCATGCATGGTCCGAGTGTCTTATTGGTTGGAGGACGCTTGTGTTCTGCAGTTTGTTTTGTTTTGGGGTTTTTTAGTAGTACTCCAAGGTAAACTTTTATTATTACCGCTTTGATTGACTTAGGTCATTGACCTTTTTGTTCTTTAGCCACTTCAGTGTTGGTTTGGATCAATCCACTGCAGTATTTCTATTTGTTCCACCCATTCTTCCTTCCATTTTAGCAAGATGTCAAGGCTCTTCCGATGAAAAGTGTCTTCACAACCTGAAGCCTCCACCGCTATACTTCTCTGTATGGCATGCTGTGAGCAGTTTAAGGTTTATGCCATACATAATAGTTTTTGCCCAGTAGCTCCATCTTGGTCATCTGGCCACCAGACCATTTCTCACACCACAGCTGGTACACTTGTGCTGCAGATGTGTGCTGTCAGATGGTACTTTTAAAGTAAGGGCCCCTTTCTTGCCACCCTCCCATTAGTATGGCTGACTGATGCTCCAGTAAGCCATCCCCAGCAATATATATATATGTACGTGTGTGTGTATGTAAAAACAGTCCTGCTCTGCATTCAAAGTAGTGCAAAGTTTCTGGTGCACTTCTAGACAGAGATATGCCAATAAGGGCACAGTCTCTTTTGATCCTTATATAAAACTGTAACCTCTATTGCGTAAGTGTAATTGTATGAAAATGAAACAACCACCTAAAATTTTAATGTATGGGAATAAAAATGCCACTGTTTAATACAAATGTAAAAAAAATTAAGTTCAAATAACATGTTTGTAACAGGTATATTTCTTTGAACAACCATGACTTGTAAGTTGACTTTTACTTAACAACATGCCTGATAACTTTTGCATATAACCACCTAGGACCGAAGAAAAGTTCTGCAAGCAATCAGAAAGTGCCCTTGAGCAGCCACAAAACGGGAATGAAAAAACAGCTCAAGAGGCTCAAGCGACAAGGTGTGCCCCAAAAGGAAAAGGCAACCGCCAAAGGCAGAGTAATCAGATCAGCAGTAGGTGAGGATCTTGAATTGTGGGGGAAAGAATACTGACATCATTCAAATGCTGTGGCTTTCGTCAATATTATTTTATTATTGTGTTTCTGCAAGAAGGAGGTCTTAATATTGTGACCTATATAAGTTCTAGGTTTTTCGAGCATTCAACGTGATGTATTCCAATAAATGTGATATGTCCACAATGAATTCCTTTAAAATAAATGCGAGAAAAGTATAGTTAAAATGTATTGGCTAACTGAGAGTTTATTTGCAAGCTAAGCTTTCAAGACCAAGTTGTTAGGTCCCTTCGTCATGCATTAATCCTGAGGAAAGGACCTTGGTCTATAAAGCTTAGCTTGCAATTAAACTCTGTTAGCCAATAAATTATATCATTTTAACTTTACTTTTCTCCTGTTTTTCCACGGCTAACGTGGTACAAACCTTTTTATCATTAAAATAAATGCAGGACAGATGCTTTATATGTGTCACAAGACACAGCTTCCCATTTGCAGGCTTGAGTTGTTTGAAAATGGTATTATCTATGTGGCCTGTTGACCTGCATTCTTGTTTTTTAGAGGAGTTTAAGAAGAACAGCACAAAGGATTACCTGGCGCAGAACATGAAATACATGCTTGAGTCCCACCAAGTGGCATCCAAAACTGTTGTGAAAAATGTAAGTAATATGCCACTAAATACAGCATTAGAAACTAAACTCTGTGTACTGCTGAACGGCTAAAACATCTCCAAAATAATTCTTTAATAAAGTTAACATTTTTGCTTCATTCATATTTGTTCATTGAATGGTTGTCATGTCATACAAAAGCAGACGCTGACAGGTTGTTGCCATAAAAACTGTAAAGGCGTCTTCACGGTTTCCATGTTATTTATACATGACTGATCTTCTTACACATTGGTGTCACAACTGACACGGGACTAACAAAAAACCTTAGATTCATCAGTTAATTCTAATTGTATCCTATGATGAGTTGAAATTCCTAGGTATTCCCATATATTGGATACATTTTTTTTAAAAAATGAACTTTATTTAGTATTTTTAATGCTGTAGCTGCCTTTTCCTTTCCTACTATTGTTAATGGTTACTTTTGTTTGCAAAATTGCCAAATCATTTATTCAATCTAAAGTATATATGAATGAGTGAAATTTTTGTGTATTACTCAAGTTTCTATATTCGTGCACAGATCCTGAAACAAAACATTGGGCGCAAAGCAAAGGACCAGCGAGTGAAACAGCAAAGTAAAGTACAGCAAAAGTCTGTTTTCTCAGATGCTGACTTTAAACGCTTTGAAAAAGAATACTTTGGGAATCGATAGAACTCGGCCCAGGACCTGGAAAATGACTGATCGCTGTAGGTTACCTTTTGGCAATTTGGTAACCCTACAATTCATAGCTTTTTTTACAGAAAAGTATCTACGGTGAATGGCTATACCGTCTGGCTGTAAAATAAGTTGTAAAGCCAACTTATTTTTTCCGTGAAGTACAGAATTAAATATTTGAAGTGCAATTTTATTGTGTTCATATATAATTCCAAAACTAGGCATATATGTGTTCTCTTTAAAATGTCTTTATATAACACGATCATCAATTTGTTATAAAGTGTGCTTTGTGGTGTAGGATGACAATTTAAACCTCCGGACTATTTTTTTCTGTTCATTTTTGTGGATGTATTTTGCAATTTTTTGCAATTTGTGTGTTTCGCAATGTGTCATTAAATTTCACATTTTACGTAGAAAAATGTTTGTGTATATGTATATAGCGTGCGTGTGTGTCTACACTCACTGGCCACTTTATGAGATACACCTGTTAGCTAATCAGCCAATCACATGGCAGCAACTCAATGCATTTAGGTATGTAGACGTGGTCAAGACAACTTGCTGAAGTTCAAACCGAGCATCAGAATGAGGAAGAAAGGGGATTTAAGTGACTGTAAACATGGCATGGTTGTTGGTCTGAGTATCTCAGAAACGGATGGTCCACTGGGATTTTCACGCACAACCATCTCTAGGGTTTACAGAGAATAGTGCTGGTGTGCGGCAGTTGTGTGGACTAGAGCCCTGCGCGGGACTGCTTTTTTAATCCCGCTGTTTTTTGGCCCAATCCCGCCTCTCCAGCAATGTGGGTGTTCGGCTCCCGCCACATTAGTGGCCAATCCCGCCCGCTCCCGGCACATTTGTGGCCAATCATGCCCACCTCCTTACCTGAGCTGCAGTCCCGCAAGGCTGCCCTCAAGTTGCTCCCTCACAGCGTCTCTTCTCTTGCTCTACCCAGGAACAAGGTGGAGTTACGGGAAGTGACGTCACATCGCGTGACTCCTGTTTTGTTCCTGGGCGGAGGAATACAGGAGACATTGTAAGGAAGCAGCGAGAAGGCAGCCTTGCGGGACTGCGCGGGATTACCGGGACCCGCAGGTACAGTGCCTGACAGCCCGCAACCCCAGCAAGAGCGCCCGCAAGTTTTTTGGCCTGCGGGACCCGCCTCCCAATGCAGTCCTCTAGTGTGGGCCAAAAATGCCTTGTTGAGGTCAGAGGAGAATGGGCAGACTGGTTCAAGATGACAAAATTGCAAAAGTAACTGAAATAACCTCTCGTTACAACCATGGTATGCAGAATATCATCTCAGAAGGCACGACACGTTAAACGTTGAAACAGATGGGCTACAGCAGCAGAAGACCACCGGGAGACACTCCTGTGAGCTAAGGACAGGAAACGGAGGCTTCCATTCTTCTACCTTTGGCTCTCCCACTTTGCTGCTGCTCACCAGATGCTTGTATGAGGTCAGTGCAGACGGCTTGCCGTTCACCGCAGGTAATGCGCAGCATCCTAAAAACGGTGCTATTTATAGCGCAAATTCCCACCCTTTTCGCAGTGCGAGACACCCGCCAGCACAAGGTGGGCAAAGAGCGTGGCCAGCGCTATGTAGCGCAAGTGCAGCTAGAAACTTGCTGAACTATTGTCCCCAACCTGCTCTACCTGCCTGACTTTTAGTTGACTCCCTATCCCCAAAACCACATGCAGCTCTGACTGCTAAATTAAGCCAGGGATATCCAGTGATGGAATAGGTAATTTTCTTTAGCTAGAGTACCATAGATTGTGTTCTGCCAGATGTCTAGAATGAAAAAGAGTCATATGAGTTGTTGAATGGCCAGATAAATCCTCTTGTGGACCTGGGCAACTTTTACCTTGCTTAATGACTATTGGTATCAAGTGGATTAAAATGAGTTTGTCAAGAGGGTTTGGAGAAGAGTTGTCAATTGAGCTCTCATACGTCGCTATTCATTCTGAGGGGACAACACTGGCAAGAAAAACGGAGCTGTGCCTTTATAGTGCATGATTCTGTGTGTAAAGAGGCTAGCATTGGCTCTTCGTAACGTATAGTGAAGTTAAGGAAATTAAACGCACCTCTCCCTTGAATAAGCTCTGTTTTATTTATAAAATATAAAATCTTTCCGAACCATTATTTTCATAAGCGCCCCATCGGAAGGACTCATTATGGTTAATGTTGGGAGTGGGATCAATGCTGCCTGCTCGCGTACAGGTGTGGCAGTTCTGCGGCAGTCTGCTAAGCCGGTATTCGGTATGGGTCTTTAGCGATGTAGGATTGTGTTGCCACGTTGTTTCCTTTAAACATCTGTGGATTGGAGCCTCCATCTCCATGTGTGCGCTGCCTGAGATATCTGTGTAGGGCCTGAATGGTCCTCAAAGGAGGTGATTTCGTAGGCCCTGTCTAAATTGTAATGCATGTCATGTTTCAGTAACTAATCCAGGTAATGTTTTTTTTTTATTACATCCTCAATTTCAGCTACATTATTTCCATGTCTCGCCACATGATGGCAGCAATACCTTTTTTTCCCCCTTTCTTTCCCCTTTCTTTCCTTTATTTCGGCGGTAATAGCCCTGAAGGGACATTTTAATTCTTTATCTTAAAATAAGTTGGTTTGTTTCTCTTGGTTTTGCTCAAATGTGGATACATATTTTAATTATTAATGGCTTATTTGAATTACTATCATAGTATTAATAAATGTGTTTTTGCAAATGTGTCACATGCTTTGCCTTGAGCACCCAACAGTTTTTTCTCTTCCTTCCAAGCATTGGAGACTATACAATGTACAAATTCGAAAAGTTTATAGTGCACCGTCTGTTGATATGTATTGATAAGTATAAAAGTACAAGAACTGATGTAGATTACAAAATATAATCCCTGATTAACCCACGTGAAAGGTGTTTTATGGAGATTACTAAACCAGTAGATTTGGGTGCCATTGCAGGTCTTTCCACTGGCACTTTTGGCATGTGGTTAAAAATGAGGAAACAAAAATTGGTGGTAATGTTGCAACATGAGCTTAGATATATAATGTATCACATAGCGGTGGATAAGGGAAAAAAAACCATACGCTGTGTCCTTATCTGCATTCTAGAGCTACGTAGAATTGCTGGAATGTTTTAGAATCTTTTGCACTTTTACAGATTCAGAGCTGCATTGGCATAACTATTTTATTTTGCTTCCCCACGCTGACAGGACGAAGGTTGCATGTACTTAAGTGTGTACTGGAGAGAATGAACTTGATGGACTATCATCTTGTTTTTTTACCCTAACCCTGTAGACAGTTTAAAGATCATGACCTAAACTATGGTTGCAGGCAGGGCCGGCCCTACCATGGAGCAGAGTGGGGCAATTGCCCCAGGCGGCACTTTATAAGAGGCGGCACTTTGCTGCCCAAGCGCCTTTTTTTTTTTTTTTTTTTTTTTTTTTTTTTTTTTTTTTTTTATAACTGAATATTTATTGAGATCCGACATAAAAGAAAACATATACATCAGTCAAGCACCACGGAGGAATGATATAAATGTACAGTACATTTGGACATTTGGTACAGTATAGTCAGCATATCACACATATTGTACAATGTGTAAGGACAAAATCCATAATCCCCACATTGGTAATACAGACACGTAATAAGTCATATAGATCTCAGTTTTTATGTTTAAAACAGGAGGGGGGAGGGGATGGGAAAAGAAAGGGAGGGAAAGAGAGGAAGAGAAAACGACAGAGAAAAAAAAAAAAAAAAGAGAAGAAGCCGAAGGTCAATCAGGTTTCCAGAGTCGCCTTTCGATACCAGATGGTCCGCAAATCTTTCAGGATAAAACCGCTGGGCATAGGACAGAAAGTAGCAGTATAGTACTCGTCCCAGGCAGCCCAAGTGTCATGGAAAATATGGGGAGTATTAGAGGCTGAGTGCGCCATCTGTTCGTAAGTACGGGTTGTGGTAAGCGCATACAATACTTCTTGGATCGTGGGAGGGAGTGGGTCTTTCCACTTACGGGCAATGCAAACCTTTGCAGCGATCAAAACATGACCTAGCAGCTTCCGTAGCGGGGAGGTTAGTGACTGAGGGAGCATATCCAACAAGGCTATTTCCACTTCAGCTACGACAGGAATATGCAGCAATTCCATTATAAGGTGGAAAACGGCCGTCCAATATGGTTTGAGCTTAGGGCAGCCCCACCAGATGTGGAGCATGGTACCCACTGCTCCACACTGTCTCCAACACAGGGGGGAAGAGGATGGGAACATCTTAGCTAGTCTGGAGGGGACATAATACCACCGGAAAAGAACCTTCCGGTTGGTTTCAAAGTGAGTAGCATTTTTAGAAACCCCTTGGAATGAGGAAAGGGCATGGTACCAAGTTTGAACGTCATATTCCTTACCAAGTTCCCGTTCCCATTGTAGCATAAATGGAAGTTTGTCATCAGACCCATGAGACCCAACAGAGCCGCATAGCAGACCGAAATAGCACTCGGCACGCAAGGAAATGGCTTATTTTTAATAGAATCTCTTGATAAGCGTTCAGAGGCCTGTTATTAGCAACCATCACACCTATATTCCCATTGCACATAATCGCAAAAATGTTTTCTACGAATTGATTGATCACTTGAAAACCCTTTTGCAATTATGTTAACACACAACATCCCAGACACACACACCATACCCAAACATGCACACAACATACCCAGGCACATACAAAACATACCTAGACACACAACATGACCAGACACACAGACCAGTGGCGTCGGCAGGGGGGGCCAGAGGGGGCCATGACCCCCCCTACATCATGCTGTGCCCCCTGGTGTGCCCCCCCAATTGAAACCGGAGGAGAGAGAGAGAGGTGCCGAGCGGTCGCTGAGGAATAAGTTCTCAGCAACCGTTCGGCGCCTCTGCCTTGGTCGCAGTGCCGGCATTTCAAGCCGAGCGCCGGTATATGATGTCATATCCGGCGCTCGGCAATGAAGCCGCGCACACTGCGGCAGAAGCAAGGATGCAGAGACCTCGCGATCTCACCGCTGGACCAAGGTAAGTGAACTCAAAGGGGGGGGAGAGGGTAGAAAGTTAGGAGGGGGTTAGAGAGTTAGAAGAGGTAGATAGGAAGTGAGAAGGGGTAGATTGGGAGGGAGAGGGATAGATTGGGAGGGAGAGGGA